>CM035161.1:34068002-34353675 GCA_020205615.1 Panax quinquefolius | reverse complement strand
AACAACTTAAAGTAGCTGGTACGGATAATAGAGTGCAACGACTAAGCCTCAGTCAAACTTTTTGGCGGACGTTGGATCCTATTCCGCCTTCGATATGAATCTCTTTTGTGACAGGTGTTCACACTCTAAATATAATCTTACCATGTTAATAATGTATCCGATATTTATTTAATATTTGGACAAAGGATTCCAAGAAACATGAGGTATGACTTTGTTCGGAGAAATTAAATAACAAAAGGTACAGAAGTAGCTGGTACGGGTAATAGAGTGTAACGAAAAAGTGAGAACAGTTGCTAGTTGTAGCGGTGTAGCCAGCTAGAGTAGTTAGTTATGGGTTTCAGCATTAGTTAGTTGGTTTGCGTCCTTTAAATAGTTGTAATATTTTAGAGAAATCACTATGAAAGATGACATGAATTGAATTGCTTCACTCTCTAAACAGAATTGCTCTCTCCTCTCTCTGTCCCAGTCTAATTCTCTTTCTCTATCTTAAAATTCTCTCTCTACTTCTCTGAATCTCTGTTACTTTCCTAATCTCTATAATCTCTTTGATCACTATCTTAACCTTCCTATTCTATTAAAATTCTACCGAAAATCTGTAGGAATACCTTACTCAAAACCCTAGGTTATGACATAGAGAGTAGTCACAATCGCATGCATGCATACATGTATTTCTCTCCATACATAATAGCAATTAAATTACAAATTTTATATTTAATATTTCAATCATATGATATATGATTTACTTGTTATGGGTTTCTTTGTTTGAAATTACAAAACTTTATCAGCAATGAAGAAAAAAAAGAGAAAACAAAAATTGTTGTATCCCTGTGTTATGGATTTGCCATATGGCCCATATCATTGTCTTGTGCTTGTGACAATTCTTCAGATCAATGTTCTAAAAGGCGCTAGGCGGGAGGCGGGCGGCCGAGGGGGGCCTAGGAGGGATTTTTTATTTTAAGCCAATTTTAATATTTTATCTCACATTTATCCAAACAAAACAATAATATAAAGCAAAACAATCTATATTAAAGATAATAAAGGCCTTTGCTTAAAGTTCAAACACATATCCATATTGCTAATGTCAAAGTCAAACACAAACATGCAATTGTTCAAAGTTCAAACATATTTTTAACGTATTAGTTTTATTCATAAACAAGATTGCTATTAAATAATGAAATTTAAAATTTCAAGAATTTAATTCAATATTAAAACTTAAGAAACTAAACATAAATTTAAGAATTATATTAAATTAAACTAAATATTACAAATGTATTATCATTTATATAATTTAAAGTTGGCACAAATTTAAAAAAATACAATTATAATAAAATTATCAATTTTGACTTGATATTGTTCACTTCTTGTTGTGATTTGATATATTACAACCTGTATTATGAATATGGTAAATCATTAGAAAAATAAATATATCAAGATCTGGTTTGGGTAGTTATTAAAATAAAAAAAACTCTTCGCTCAGGCTCACTTTAATTTCTGAAAGGATTTTTTTTGCTTTAGCCTAGGTGAGGCGTCAGGGGGGCCTAACACCTAGACGGGACGCCAAGGGGGGGGGGCTAGCGCCTAGGCGGGGCCTAGGCGGAGATTTTTAGAACAGTGCTTCAGATGGTGCCAAACAAGAGTAAAAGAAAGTTGTTTACATTTATTTACAAGGGCATAGTGCCTTCTTATTCATTGCATTCTTAATTGTATGACATCCTATACTTATAATTATCTTCATACTAGTAGCTTGATTAACTTAAAGTTTGTGGTTAAAACAGGAAATAAGTTGTTCAACAACAGTACAAATTAGCCAATAATAAAATGTACAGTTGATGGAATAGATATCAGCATTAGTATATGGAATTTCCGTTAGATTAATGCCCCTTTACCTTACAGCCACTGAGGTTCAAATCAACTATGTGTTTACAGTTCTTCACCAAATAGTTTATACCGATATCAGTGACCCTGAAGCACATTTTATATTCCAAAAGTTTATTATTCTAATAAGTCTAATCATATATTAACAATGCCAATTAAGAAATGCAAAACAGATGAAACTTAATATACCTCACATTCCAATAGATAGAGAAGACCTTTAGTGTAGGACAAGCAGTAGTTATTGCTTCTATTCCCTTAACAGAGATCTTTTGGCAGCCATTTAAATTCAAATGCTCCAAGTTTTGTAGAGAATCCTTAAACTGAATAATGCATGTAAAAGTTGGGAACAATATTAAGAAGTGTAAAAAGCATCTACTACAAACGTATAATTCAATTCATAAGGTATTTGTGCAATTGTACTTACCCATATAGAAATTTTAGACTAAGAAATTCTTTTGCAATAAATCCTCATTTCAGCAAAACTGAACAAGTAGAAGCCCAAGTACTCTGGATTTTTATTTTATTTTTTGGGATAAATTTGCTATGTCCACTTTCATGTTCTTTATATATAGTTCAGTATAAGATTATAATGCAGCCGTGTTTTCAAGCTAACAAAGTTACCTTGCTTTTGAGGATATCCAGATGTTTGTCTTCAACACCTTGTGCAAACTCAAGGTTTATTTGCTTCAAATTTTGATATCTCGACTGTAAAGCACAGAGAGAAAATCATCACATGTGTACAACTGATATGCACACACATTACCACCAACTAGCCATCACGCTTTATGTTTAAGTACCAAAAAACATAAATTACTCCTTCAGTCCCAAACTGATAGTATCATTTGACTTATTTACCTTTTATTACTTGACACAATTTTCAGTGAAAAATTTAGAAATTCAAATTTAAAACTGATATTTGTTAATTGGTGTTAAATTTATAAAATGGGCCCAAATTTAAGCATATAAAGACATCAAGCTCTTTAACCCAAAACCAATTGGCTACGAGAAGAGTTGTCTCTAATCATTATATACAATATGGTTTATGGAAACAATTATATATATGTATATATATATATATATATATAGGGGAGTGATCCATAGTCACCATTGGCTTTGGATCACTCCATAGCCAATTGATATCCTGTCATTCATTTCAAATAGCAACAATTCAAATTAGAATGGGATTATTACTATCCGCAAGAAGTTCTTGCGGATAGCTTTTTACGTTAAAAAACCCAGAAGGGTCAGACCACTCATTCTCTCTCTTATTCCAGCTTTTCATCTTTCTTCACTTAAATTGTGAAATTCAATAACTTTTTTCGTTACAAATCCAAAATTGTCAATCTATATATCGTTGGAAAGCTCTCGTCAAGATCTTCAAAATAAGATCCATTGTTGATATATATTTTTTAGTTAAAATGACCAAAATTGTGGTTAAAGTTTTTATTTTAAAATACATTATTGTAGGATTTGGTTATAACTTTTGACATTTTAACTACATCACAATATATCAACAATACCACTTATTTTAAAGATCTTTTTAACGATATATAAATTAAAATTTTTGCATTTGTAACGAAAAAGTTATTCAACTTTAAAATTTGATTAAAGAAATAGAAAAAATTGGGTTTGGAGAGAGTGTTCTGGCATTTTTTGAAGTTTTTAACGGAAAAAGTGTGAGCAAGAAATTCGCACATATACTAATTAGTATCCGTAAGAACTTCTTGCGAATAGTAATAATCCTATTCTAATCTTAACCGTCCGAGATTGCAATAAATGACTGATGATGAGTTGGGAAAAATGTTCTATAAGGCGCTAGGATAGGAGGTAGGGAGGAGGAGGAGGAGGAGGAGGAGGCCTAGGGAGGCGGGAGGGGGGCTGGGCAAGTGAGTCTAGGCGAAAATTTTTATTTTAAGCCAATTTTAATATTTTATCTTACATTTATCCAAACAAAACAATAATATAAAACAAAACAATCTATAATAAATATAATAAAGGCATTCTTTCAAACTTGCAATTGTTCAAAGTTCAAACATATATATTTTTAACGTATTAGTTTTATTCATAAACAAATTGCTATTAAATAATAAAATTTAAAATTTCAAGAATTTAATTCAATATTAAAACTTAAGAAATTAAACATAAATTTAAGAATTATATTGAATTAAACTAAATATTACAAATGTATCATCATCATCATTTATATAATTTGAAGTTGGTACAAGTTAAAAAAATTACAACTATAATAAAATTATCCATGTTGACTTAATATTGTTCACTTCTTGTTGTGATTTGATATGCTATAATCTGTATTATGAATATGGTAAATTATTAGAAAAATAAATATATCAAGATCTGGTTTGGGTGATTATTAAAATTAAAAAAAAAAGCTCTACGCCTAGAGCCCACCTAGACCCGCTTAATTTCCTGGAGGGATTTTTTTGCCGCTTTGGGCCTAGGTGAGGCACCAGGGGGGCCTAGTGCCTAGGCGAGGCGCCAAGGAGGGCCTAGCACCTAAGCGGGGCGCCAAGGGGGGCCTAGGCGGATCTAGGCGGGGATTTTTAGAACACTGGTTGGAAAATAATCCATAACTAGCAATGGCTATGGATGATTCCCCATATATATATATATATATTCAAGTTTGTTACCAAACATTAATATGGGTAAAAGGGGATTATGATTGAAATTAACACAAAACAGTTTCGACCAACTTATAAGTTGTTGCCGAACAACATGCATCTAAAAACAACCACAAAATAGAACACAAACCAGTGAAAGAGCATCTAGGAGACGATTTCCAGCATTATTAAACTCATGAAAATCAATAACCTGCCAATTCAAATGAAATACAATACATTAAAACTACAACAAATTTCACACAAGGGCGGATCTATGCATAGGGCAGCATAGGCCCATGCTGAGTTTTTTTTTTATAGGTATAGGGGCAGGGGCATAAATATAAATTAATAAACTCAAGTTGACATATTAATGAAAGAGTTAAACTTGGAGGAGACAAATCTTAATCTAAATACAAAGTTTCTGTTTCATTCTGCTTCTTCTATTGCAGCGTTGCTTATTCTACTTCTTCTACATCTGTGGCACTATATCTCCACGACTTCACAGCTCATGATTCTCTCTCTCTCCATGACAGTGACGACCACCGTCCACCGCAGACGCAATCTCTACCCCTGGCCTCTTGTTCATATAAATCTTAAAAGATCACTAAATTAAGGTTTTTTTTGTTTGATAATTTAAAATTTGTAGTTTGTTTTAATTTGTTGTTGGTTAGGGACTTGGGGTTAAGCCCAATTCAATTTATTTGATGTATTTGTTATATTTTAGACTTAAGAGGTAACTAATTAGAGTTTTTTTGTTAGATAGTTTAAAATTTAAATTTATTTGAATTTGTTGTGGGTTGGGGACTTCCGGTGAGTACAATTATCAATATTTCGATTATTTCACTGTTGTTTCTTTGTAATTTGTTGATTTCTATTAGTTTTTTATTCGAATAAGTTCAGTATAGTTTCTAATTTCACCTTAGGGCGTTGTATCTTAGAGGTTTTAAATCTAGAAGATAATCCTTTTAGATTTACTATTGGCTATTATGTGATTAATTGAAGTGGCTGTTGGAATTATAAATTTTTACATTTTATTTTTCTCACTCGGAGTTTGCTCCAATTTAATCATGAAAGTTGTAACTAGGTCTTTGTTGTTTAAGTTTGAGTCCACTGTAATTTGAACCGGATGAAGTTCAAAAGGAATGAGGTTTGACATTATAAAATATTACGCAAGTTCCTGTTATTTGACCGATGTTATGACCTTAGAAGCAAATGATAAGTAAGAATACATCTAATTAATGGACTCTACATAATTTTTAGTGTTTTAAGTACAAATTTTGGATGGTTTATTTCTCTTATTTCAAGTAAAAAGTTATTTGAAACTAATAAAAAGATACCAAAACTAGCCTATACTTTGAAATTAATTAATGATTTTGTTTGAATATAGAAAATATATTTGGTTTGAGGCGTTGAGCATTTGAGGATTATTCAAATTCAACTATGACAAGTAACCAAAGTTTCTAAATTGTATCTAAATGTTTTTTTATTTTGAAATTCTTTTTTTAGTTTGGATTATGAATATTTATTTGTTGTATATTATAGAATTCTATTTATGTTGCATAAAATAATTGTTTATTTGGGGTTGTTGTATTGACATGTGATCAAAATTCAAACCTTCCAAAAATAAATCATCAACATCACAATCCAGTCGATGAGACTACTCAAAATCCCTTATATTATGATCAGTTATTTTTTTTATTTAACTCCAACAAAAAAATTAGTTAAAATCTGCCCCTATTGGGAAAAATTCATGAATCTTCCCCTGATCACACACACATATATATATATATATATATATATATATATATATATATATATATATATATATATATATGAAAAGAAACACTTACAAGCCAGAGGGAAGGATATGAAACCAGAGATCGATGAAGTGAAGAGCTAACGAGTAAGAGAGATATAAGGTCTTTCTGAGGGAGAATGAGCCTGCTGTTTACTATCTTCATCACTTCTGGTATAATTGTCTCTCTCCTCCATGTCTCTATTCGTTCCGTTTCTTTGGTTTGTTTCTTCTCCATCTTTGAGCTGCTGCTGCTTCAAGTTCTATTATGGAGTTTCTGTGGGTTTTCTGGTGAATGAATTGGTGTTAAATTGGTCTAGTAATTTTAGGGACTGTTTGGTATGATGTGTTTTAGGTTTCTGATGTGCCAAAGCACACAAGTGTGTTCCTGTGGAGATTTGGGGTAGAGATTTAGAAGTTGATTAAAAATATTTTTTAAATTAAAAATGAAAATATTTTTGGTGTTAAGTAACTTTTCATAAGCACTTTTAAAGTTTTAGCTTTGAAAGCACTTTTACCTGAAGCAGAAATTTTGTATTTTCAGTTGAAACACTTTTAGCAAAATCATATAGTACAAAATAATCCCTAAATTGTTAAAATAGAATAAAATCTGGGACCACACAATTACTTTAAATTTGTTATTAATATTTTTAAAAACTCTTTTATAATTATGTAACTAAACACTATTTTAATTTTCTTATAAAAACTACTACTTAATATGTTGTTATATCAGCACTTTCTAGAACTTACTTATTTTTTAAAAAAATCTAACTTTTAATTGTGTTTACTTTTTTATCAATGTTCATTTCTCGATTTTAAACTTTAAAAGGCAAAAATTATGAGAATTAATATTTTTCATGAACAAAATTAATTTTTTATAACTTTCTCCTTAGACGAATAGTAAATGAACACCCAAGTATTTAGTGAAGCGTTGAAAGGTTATCTTTCAGAACCTTCGTTATACATATATAACGACATTTTTTATATGGAAATATCAAAAAGTGTTGTGAAAATATCAATTTTCTTTTTCATTTTCCTTTGTTATCTTCTTTTATATTGTGTGAAAATGTTATGTAAGGTTATCAACGTTTATAACATTTGCACTGATAGAGTTTAGTGCGTTTGGCCACCACATCAAAACTGGTGCAGTCGTTTAAGCTCCAAACCCGAGTTAAATAAATTGTATGTAGACTAATAAGAATTTTCAAGTGCATTTGGAAATTTGAACGGAATAAACGATCCATAAACTAATAGACGAACAACCACAAAATGCTTGATGATAAGAAAATTTAATTATGGGAATGTTTATTGCTGTTCATTTTGAAATTTAATATGATCTAATCATCACTAAACTACCAGAAAGCAGCTTTAATGTTGGCTTTACTTTTCCAATATATGTTTCCTAGTAGTACAGGCCCCAATACTAGCCTTATATCAGTTGCCTTTTCCTGTAGGGTTCTCTATAGTTCAAAATATTGTTTCTTAACAGACCATTCTTAGTACTGTTCCTACAAGTATAAGAGTGGCACTGCTATGCTATATTCACAATTGCAGTTCAAAACTTAATTTCAAAATAGAAATTTCCATTTATAAATTAGAAAAATTTTGATAGTGTACAATTCTATGCTTGAGACTCTGGGCCTGCTGGTTTTGAGTTAAGAAGCGGTTGCAGAGCCTTGACGACAATTGTCATATTTGGCCGAAAGTCTGCTTCATATTGAACGCAAAGTGCTGCAACTGCTGCCATCTGAAAGAGATTCATCAAAGGAACAATACTTTTAAAATTAACTTCTCGAAATAAAATAATAAAAAAAAACAGTTATTGTATAAAGTGACTTGAACTGCCTAACATGTAATTACTTTCTCTTAGTTGATCGAGTACTATGATGCCACCCTAATGCTACATTTCTAGCTAATGTTAGGGGTAATGGAAAACTGAATTCTTTTCCTAGAACATAAATGTTTTAAAAATAAATCTCTAATTTTGGAAAAGAGGGAGAATTAAGAACAGAAAATGCTTAGGTTTAAGTCACTTCAGAATCTTGCAATCATCACTGAACCTACCAAACCAGGATTCCTCGTAGGGAAGGAGAGACATTAAATCTAAACTGGCGAGTTATGCATTGCATTAAATTTTCGAATTGTATGAATCAAATGTCAAAATAAAATAAAATTTTGTGTAATACTTTCGAGAATTAGAGGTAAAGATTTCCCAGCTACCATATAAAAGGGTTCTCTAAAAACTGCTGTATATAGATAGCATCTGAATTAGAGAAAATTTCTTCAGTATTGTGATTCAATAAGTTGAAAACATACTTCAAGCTGGACTGTATAGTTGAAAGATCATTCCTAGGAACTACGGAAAGTGAGAAGAATAAACATCCCTCTCTTTCTGTATAGTCTATTCATACAATCAGTCAAAAATACATATGGGATTCCTATGATCGAAAATGAGAGCTATTTAACCAGCAATAAATTTCTAGCTTTTTCTTTCATAGTCAATTGCAGAACCCCGTGAAATTTTGAGTTAATCGAAAACAATGTACAGAGAAGGGATAATTAAGTGCACCTTAGCAATGGCCTTTGGCGGGTAATCATTATTCAGCTTGGGATCCACACATTGCTTTACTTTGTCTTCACTCAATCTTGGAGTTGCCTGCAAACAAAAATTACTTTCTGTTACACCACACACACACACACACACACATATATATATATATGTACATATATAAGTACAGAAAACATTTACCCAAGTAACAAGACTTTGTTGTCCTTTGGGCATTGTGTGATCTACGGGCTTCCTTCCTGTCAAAAGCTCAAGAAGAACCACTCCGAAACTGTAAACATCACTTTTCTGAGTTATCTGCCCTGTCATGGCATACCTGAACCAAACCCACATGGACATGTATGTAAGCATAATTTCGACATGTATTCTCACTTAAGACATATAACAGAATCATCTCCTCGTGACTCAATTTCTTATCTAACAAGTGGGAGCCTTTTGTCTCTCGGCCTGTAGTGAGTCTGATAATGAAAATTAAGTTTGAAGGAAAATTTGAAGTCATAACTTATAAATGTTTCCCTTACATGGCAAAGTTTCTGATTTGACAATCTACAGAATACATATATAGTTGGACAACTTAGCATACTATTTGATTATCCAAAACGTGTGTTAAAGAATTTTGAGGCTAAAACTAGCTGAAAATTTTAACGTAGAATCTACCAAAGAGTTGAAGCTTTTTTGTTGGAGGTTCAGGAGGGAGAAAATTAAGTCTTACTCTGGAGCATGATAACCAAATGTTCCCAAGACTCTAGTTGAATGCAGCCGAGCAGCTGTGTCGGAGGACTGATTTGTCAAGCTAAAATCGGCAATTTTGGCTATAAAATCATCAAACAGTAGGACATTGCTGGATCTGATATCACGATGAACAATTGGAGGCTGAACCTTTTCATGTAGATACTCGAGGCCCCTTGCTGCACCATAAGCAATTTTAACTCTCTGGTTCCAACTAAGAACTGGACCTGGTTCAGCCCCTTGTACGCCCTTCCTCCCTATACATAAATACCCAGAGTGAACCAGTGTTTCAAAAATCCAAAAATATTCCACAACACAGCTTTGATATACCATGTAATATATCATGTAGAGAACCCATTGTTGCATACTGATATGCCAAAATCTGATTGCCTGACTCCAAGCAATAACCAATCAATCCCACAAAATTATCGTTTTTAAGTCTTGACATCATCGACAACTGCATGACTCAGAATAATATTAACACAAATTAAATAGATATAACAAGTCCCACCACTTTTGCTTTTCATTTAGAAGAGAGGCTCTTTAATTCACCTGGGCTGTAAAATCAGAGTCTGGCTCTGGGGAAGAACTGGTATCGAGCATCTTTATTGCAGCAGGCGTTCCATTGCTTAACTTTCCATGAAAAACCCGCCCATAAGAACCTTCTCCAATCAAAGCTTTTGAGCCAAAATTACCAGTTATCTTATTTAACTCATCCAATGTTATAGCTGGTGTTTCGATTGGTAAAACTTTCTGAGGATTTCCGCTTCTTATGGCCCCAGAACCCCTTGGCTCTCCTCGATTACTGCCTAAAAAAGGAGACAACTTAGGCTGGATTCATAAAGGAGTCTTGTGAAGGAATGAAATACTAAGAAACATATTTGAATAAATGAAACAATTGAATCTTTATATTAATATAACAATTATCTAAAATTCTAAAGACTATAACAATTATCTAAAATTCAAGTTCAAGTAAGGGCTGGGATGTAAAGTCAATAAAACAAGTAATATATCAAGAAACAGCTACCCAATGGGTTGCTTGAAAGATATAGAAGACAGTGAATCACCAACTAAAAGATATTAATCCAAGATGAAGGTCAAATTATGCTTTAGGCAGAGAAATGTCATTATCATATCCAATATAGTTAGAGTTGTGTGATGAAAAGTTTAGAACATCCTCTAATAGTATCCGAATGTGATGAATGAGAATGAGATTTCAATGCCCTGTGGAGCACAAACAAAGAATAAAGGGCATTACCTCCAGCACCTAATGTAGCCCCCGCTCTAGGAGGCGCTGTATATTGATTTGCAGGCGGGCCACCACCGTAGTTTTCTTCTTCTGCACCTCCACAGCACAACATGCTTCAAGTCACAGGCACGTGCGCACAGAAACCTCAAACGCTATTTTCTGCAAATCATATACAGCGGTGCTTTGCTTCTCGAGTTCTTCAAATATGTTTCTTCAGTGCCAACAACTCAACCTATAGAATTTCATATCAATTGTTAAGGTACCGTGTGATAATAAAGTCTCATATCGGAACACAAGAAGAAATAGTGAGGACATATACACTATTACACTCTAATGGACCATAGACCTAATGGGTTGACTTCTTGGATTAAGATGTGGTTCCAGATGAGTGCACATGGGCCTGGTATATTCCCAACAGTATCCTAATCCTAATCAATCAAAGAAACCATCAAAAGAAATTATATTTGCCCTTCCACCCCATTCTAACTTTTTGAGGAAAAAGAGAACTCCAAAAACCAAAAAAAAGAATTTTAAGTTTTGAATGCTTTATAAATAGATTCCTACCTAGGGGGTGGGAGGAGAACATTCTGTAAAATTTAAACCAACTGGACACTAACACTAACTTTTCGTGTCCATCAATACTTCCAATTAATTAAGATGATGTTAAAACCAGCTCCTTCAACAATTAACAAAAGAATCACATTTTTAAAACTCAACACATAATTTCAAATATATATCACCATTAAGGTAACTGTGGTCTTAAAATTTATCGGTGGAATCACTAAAATTGGTTAACCATTGAAAATTTCTACTCATATTAACATTGGATCAAACATCTGATATGCAAGGATCTATGAATGACAAAAAATGCAAGATTTCATCACGTAATCAACCAGTAAATAAGGAATAAATGGACATACCAGAAAACCCAGATCAAATTCTGAACCAACAAGGAAATTAATCAGAAATAAAATGAATTTGGAGAGAGAAAATTATGGAAAGAGAGGAAGATGGTTATTTGTTTCTCTCTCTCTCTCTCCCTCTACTATTCTATTCTCTCTTGATTCCTCTGCGTTTTGTGTTTTGTGTTTTGGGGAATAAGGCAATTTGTCTCGCGGGAAATTCGCTTCCAGTGTTTTTAACCGTTAATAACTAACCCCTACGTGCGCGCCGTTATGCTACACTCTACGATGATTTTTTATTTTATTTTATTTACTTTTCTATTTCTTATCAAATGGTCTAGTTTTCGCTTTATATAAATTATGCGGGAATAAAATATAAATTTTATAAATTTGAAAATTTGAAATAAAAAAATAATATAAAAAGAACAATACAGTCGTATAACTAAATATATAGACATAAGAGTAAAAAAGAAGAAAAAAAGTTACAAAAAGCAATTACTGATTTATAATAAGCAATCCAAATCTGATTTATAATATAAATATAAATATAAATATAAATTATAAATATGCAAAGATGATGGGATAAAATAAAACTATTACAGACTTTTTTTGAAACTAAATTTATTTTTGTCTTTAATTTATGCAATATTCGAGCAAGAAACAATACCAATATTTTTATTTGTCTGCATGAGTTAAGCTCTCTCTCCTCATTACTTTCTTTTATAAACTCAATTTTGTTTACTCAAAACTTTTTATCATTAAAGTCATGTAGCTGAATGACTACTTGTATATATAAATACACAGAAAAAATTATTTAATAATCCCAGTATTAGTATCAATTTTACAAACTAAATCATTTGTTTTATTCACAACAAAAAAATAAAAATATGTTCTTTGTTGTAAAACTTTTGTTGTAATATATAGAAAAATTCATTTACCTACATGACTAATAATCTAAATATAAATATTTTATTTCCTACATAAACTTCCCAACTGGAATCTATCTCTAGATCTTTCAAAGCCCAATGACAAAAGAGTATTGCTATATATGACAACAAATTCATGTCCACATATTAACCATTAATATCCTAGTATGCAAAAATAACTCATTTTTCATGACAAAAATATCCCTAGTATGCACAAAAAGCATAATCAGAATATGGTATTTTCATCCTTTGCCACATGGAGAGCCTCAACAAGGCTCTCACAAACTATACACCCCTTCCCCCCCCCCCCACCCCCACCCCCACCCCTACTGTTCTTTCCATATCCGGCCAGCGACCCTCAACTTAAGCTCTTTTCTGCCCCCCCAAGAAAAGAAGAGAGCCAAATTTCTTGGAATGATGAGTCCGTCTAAGCTGTCTCGAACTTTCTGATGACTGTCACGGATACTCCTCGGTACCCCTTGCCATGTTAACTTACGTCCGTATCCACCAACTTCCAAAGAGTAACTGAAATTTTTCGCCTCACTATCCTCGCCCATGAATCGTAAGAAAGACATGTAGACTGGTGCCATACCGAGCAGAAAAGCTTCAAAATGCAAGCAGAACTGTCTTCCATAACAATTGAAGACCTAAATGGCATCAAAGAATGCAGAAGGAAGCTCAGATGCGAGAATTTTTCACAGAAAATGAATGAATTTTCTATAAATTGTCAAAATTGAAGCAATTTAGAAATAACACCTAGATGAAAAGATTGAGCTGTACAAGTTACATGTTATAATGAACGATAAATATGCATATATTCATATAATCATTTGTAAGGGAGTCTTAAGAAAAATTCATAGGCAATAGTGTGAATTCCAAGTTTGGATAATTGGTGTCTTTATATTTTTATTTTTCAACTAATTTTTCCCTTAAAATTCAACAACTATATTACATAAATGAAAAGGTAAAGGAAATACCAAAATTACTCTACAACTTTTCCTTCTCAAAATCTCAGTGGGGTCTGAAGTTAAATCAACCTCCACCGTGTATGATAGCAGTTTAGCGAATAGTTGCCATCCATCGGTTCACGAAAACCCAACATGATAATAAAATCAAATACAGTTTCTTTTATTTTTTTTTTGGAAACCATAAAACATGAATATATATCAATTGAGTGCATAAAAGACAAAGAAGCTCCAATATGGAAATACTTGAACAAGAAAAATATGGTCATGCTTTCATGTAAAATGTAGACTCAAAGCAAGCTCACGATTTTAGGCTAATAGATATATCAACTTACAGTTAGCATCCATGTTGCATTTTCAACTTCGTGTGGGTTTGCTTTGACATAACGATGGTTGAATGTACATCCATCATGCATGTCAACATTGTGGTCAGTCTTGAGATGCACAACAAGGAAATGAATGTCACCCGTTATGGAGCATTCAGATCCGGCATAAGGGCAACTGTAAGGTCGAAATCGGCAGTGTTGTTCATGTTTGAGCTTGTTGTAGTATGGAAAAATATCGTGACAGCCGAGACTTTGATATCTGCAGGGGAGCTCCAATGACACAGCAACTTTCTCCAATGCCAAACACCTGATATTTCCAAGCTCAAGGCGGCAAGTTGGACAACAATTGTGCACTCTAATTTTGCAGTCTGAGCATAATGTGTGGCCATTTGGGCACTAAAGTAAATAGATAAACCAAAAGGAGATAGTAAGTTCAGAAATTTCAATGAATTACTAGAAAACAGAATATTCTCAGATAAAGGTTACGACAAGAAGCATGTTGAATAGAACACAAAGAAGGGGAGAAGGGAGAGAGAAATGCAACTGAGGTAACAATGATATCAAGCATAATATTCAATTCAAAAGGATAACAAATGATTCAAGCATAAATTAATCCCACAAATATTGGTCCAACATAAGTAAGCTTCCTTTTATTATGTGAATTATCACTAGTAAGCCGTAATGACACTTGGAAGAACACATATCAGCCATTCCCAAACAGATTACCATACTAGTTTGATGGATATTTTCGTATTACGATTAAATGATTTATATCAAACACAGGTCAATGATTTATATCTAATGATCTAGGGTTTTGATTAAGAGAAATCGACAGGGTGGACTGTTGATTGTGTCTCTGGAACTGGAAGCGAGTTAATTCACATCATCCTCAAGCCTCCCCTTTCAATTTCAATGGCTTCCACTACTTACAGCCGTGGAGCTCTAAAAAGGTTTGCCTCTTTTACTGTTCGGAAATGAAGGCTCTCACAGAGAGAATTGCAACTGAATCAGATTCCATTGAGCTTCAAAGCATCACCTGGAGGTACCCCGCTTTTAATCAAAACCCTAGATCGGTGATGAAGAATTTGAATCGCACCCTAATTTCTCTTTTAACCATACAAACAAAAATTCAAAGTGAGTAAATGTTCATGTCTTGGCAGATAGATCTGACTTGAGGATCTTATAGAAACAAAAAAAATAAAACCAAACAAATTGATTTATCTAATACAAACTAATTGAACTTGGATTCATGACTCACTTGAAGCAAAGATGGAAAACAATTAATAAAAAATAGAAGTATCTAGCTGGATAGGGGAAAAATCCCAAAATATGCAAAACCAGCCGATCATTACCACCCCACAATCAATTGAATTGATGCAGCAGAAACAAATTGAAGTTGGAATCATGAGTACTCACTATTTCAACAAATTACTAAAATACCTGTAATTGTTTGCGTCTTTTATAATTGGAGGAGCTGCCGCTAGAGCAAACAAACATTTTCGAGAGATGATTTGGAGCACCCATTCCCCTTCCTTTTTCTTTCTCTTATTCAATGCAAATGACTTCTCTTTCTCTCATGTCTACTGTCTATTATAACCCCCCCCCCCCCAAAAAAAAAACAGTCTTTGGTTTAAAGCCCTGTTAATAGAATTGGGGATTCCGTCTAAATTAGGGCAATTTTATTAAAATTAAGAAAATTAAAAAGTTAATGGACCAAAAGCACGGAAAAAAATGTTCAGGGACCAATAGTGATTAACAGTAAGTTTGGGGCGACTGGAGGGGTTAACCCTTTGATATATTCAGAAATCAGATGAAACTTTTAATAAGTGCTGGAAAAACAAACTCCTGCCTTGATATTGTTAAGATGGTTTGATTAATATTTTCACACCCAGTATATGTCATTCTATGATTTACCATTTATGCACGCTTAAAAGGCTTCATTTCTATTGAAAACAGTTTCATTTACAAATATGGTAGAAATCACAACAACAGACCAAAGTTCTAAAACTATAAACAGATTGATGCAAACCAAAATCGGAAGCGTTTGACAATTTAAGAGGGTCATTTTTATTTGTTATAAATTTTTTTGGGGAGAGCAAGATAGAGAGGGAGGTGCACTATAATAATCATACTTTCCATTTTAGGAGTAACAATAAATTGACAGTCGTTAAAGAAACAATGTCAAGATCCATTTTGTTTTCAATATCATTCCCAAGAATACATCATTTAAGATGACAACTAACAAGTAAGTAAACATTGCCACAATGGAAAATAAATGGGAAAATAAACATTTAGACATCTTGCCATTATTAGGTGAGCTCAAAGAAAAGTCTACCATATTGAATGAAGAAAATGGCAACACTTCCTTGTAGGGCCACCAAAGCACCCTCACCTGATAACTGATAAGAAGTGCTTTTCTTGGAGAAAATATTTACAGTTTAATATACTTTAAGTACGCTAATACCTTAAGTATCATTATTTCTTAATATACTTTAATCAATGTCATGTGCTACAAAAAAAAACAAAAAAACAAATCCAAATTACACACAAAACTGATGCATCATAATTTATCAGGTTCGTAATCCAAAGTGCCCATCACATGGTCTAAAATAAATAAGTTCAGCTCCAATTATCTGCATGTCTGAGAGAGTGGAAATGTGAAATAATAACAAACCTGGTAAATTGGAGGGTACAATAACTTCATGCAGACAGGACATTCAAGAAGTTCATGCACACCATTGGTTGAAGGCATTCTGTGACTAATGACAGTCTTATTAGGAGTATTATTTTTCTCCATATTTGCCATTATAACATCATACTTCACATATTTTGGGTGAGACTCAACAACAACTTTGCAAACACCACCTCCTGGAGCCATTGCTAATCGTAGGATCCCAGAAATATTATAGCTCAGTGGCTAAGATTCGATATCATCTACACTTGACAGCTTTTACTCGTGATTTTTTGGGATGCCTACGGTCTGCCAAACAAAATGCACAACCAGATATATTGTGTTGGTGAAAAGATAAAAACTCCAGAAAAGTTGAGGCCAGTACATTAATAACAAAATGACGTTAGTACATTACTGTTTGTAAGCTTTGAACAACTAGAACATTTGAACAATCCTAAATTATTTCCCTCTTTTATTCTTTACTGGGTGAGATAGTTGATCTCCCAACTAGACCAAAGAGATTCTCTGACCAACCATCTTTGAAGATCAAAAAATGAATTGAAAACTTTTCCATTACACATTATGGTTTCATTATTCACATTACACATAATATAATAGTTGTAGATAAAACTCCAAGAAATAGTACTGTGCAAATAATTATTAAATTCAACATATTGTGGCCACTAAATCTAATACAAGAAGAAGAATGATTCCGGCAATCCAACAGATAAGAGTGCAATAATTATAACCTAGAACAAGAGACATTCAAAAAAATAACAATAATAACCTAGAACAAGAGTTCTCACATTCAAAAGATGAAGAAAAAAAATTCAGCAACTCATCATCTCAGTAAACTGTATAAACAATTAGACACCTTAAAAGAAAGATACAGCTTTAAGTAGTAGTATAATATACCAAAAGCAACACCAAGAAAGTGAAGAGCCCAATACAATAATTTTCAGCTCTTATCGCACCAGCATCTTTTACCTAATATTCTGCATTTTGAAACAATTTAAACAAAATAAAAAAAAATGCCGGATAATTATTCTATGAAACAAATTTCTGATCAATTGCAATGGGATCGAAAACTACATGAAACAATAAATCAATACAATAAACAGAGTTGTAAAATGTCTAAAAACAAGAGTTGACTCTAAAAACCCGGATATTATGAAACAAATTTCTGCTCAATTGCAATTCCACATAAAATTCAACAATAAACAGAGTCCAATGTCTAAACAAGAGTTGATAACTGATGAACCAGACCCAATCATAATAACAATCAAACCACCAAATATTTTTAAGTACAAAAAAGAAGTCCCTTGTGTGGAGTTGAAAACACACAAGTAACTAATTTATGAGACAAAATGAGTAAAGTTGTTTCAATTTGCCAACCAAGCAACCAATTCCACTAAAAAGAGTAAACTTGAATTTTGACCTTATACTAATTATCAATTTTAATTCAAACTACAACAAACAAACCATTCAAAACCCGATGTCAAAACAGAAAAAATGACCCATCTTGCAAAACTTCCGAACAAAGCCATCATTTCCAATTTTACTTACTAGGTTTTTAGTAGCACTGCCTTTATATCCAAAAATCAATCATCAAAGCAATCCAATTTCCGGGCAAATAGGAATGAAATAAAAAGATCCCATTTACACTTTCAATTCAAAGGTCATATCTTCTCAAGAATCAAAGCTACAAAAATAAAATAAAAAGGGATTATAAAAGACAGAGGGAAAAAAAGAAAAAAGAAAAAAGGAACCCACTATCAGATTTCGAAAAAGTAATTCAAACAACACAGAACAAATCAATGAAATTAAACCCAAAATATAGATACCCAGTTGGGATTTTCAACCGCATTGTCCGAAACAAAAATAAATCATTTTTTTGGGCCCAAAATCAATAAAACAGCATATTGAGTTGAGAGGAAAATAGGGGGAAAAACAAACTTGAGCAACGACCTCTCCGAAACTATGGCGTATTACCTGGAACTATAGAAAATGAGAAGACATTAGTAACTGGTGATGAACGAAACTTTTGTCCTTATGCATCCATACAGGCGATTTGTTTTCCACACTCGTTCCTTATCTCTCAAAAAGTAAAATAAATAAACGTGTCCCAAATTTTGTTTTAAAAACATATAAATATTTTTTTTTGTTCTTGAAAAGCAAGCATGTTTGTGTTTGTAACATTAATATTTCATTACAATTTGTTTTCCACGCTCGTCTCCCCCTCTAAAAAAAGTAAAAAAAAAAAAAAAAAAAATGTCCCCAACAAAATTTTAAAACTTAAAAGAAAAGAAAATAGTTTATTTTTTGTGTTTATGAAAAGCACAAACATTTTCTTTTAACATTATTTCATAACAATTTGTTTTTCACTCCTCTTTTCGGGGCTTAACCCAACACTTTACGCCTATCGATAGTTATGCATCACTTGTGTTCACGTTCTCAAAGGTCTCCTTTTTCTTTCAAGAGAATTCAGGCCAAGACAAGTCCTCCTATCAATATTTTTCGCTTTACATCGAATTAAATCACATGCTCTACAACTTGTGCAAGTTCTCCTTCCTAAAATAAATAAATAAATGTGTCCCAAAAATTTATATATATATATATATATATATATATATATATATATATATATTTTTATATATTTTTTTTTGAAATTTCAATAAGTAAAACACACACACATTGTAGATGTAAATCCCATATATATATATATATACTACACTCCATTAATAGTTTATATGCAAACGAATTGTGATAACATTTGAACTAGAAGTTCAGTAGTTTACATTGCCGCCTAGTTTTAATAAGCACTTATTTTCTCTCTTTTTAATAATAAAACTCCCTCAAAATAGTCACAACAACATGTATCATCCTGTAATTTTGTAAATACCCAAATAAATAAAGTTATATTTAACTTTAGATTTTTTAACGTGAATAATCTGTGTTGCTGAGATTAAAAGTATAGGTGTTTATTTAATGCGGGACAGGTTTAAGATAAAGAATTAACGGAAAATAAACTAAGATTTAAACTCTATGTTTAAAGCACTATTTTTAAAGCACTAGGACCTCGCTCCGTTCGGTCGCGTCCCTCACTAGACCTTTTTCACTAGACTTTTTTCAAGAAGTACTTCTCATACACTCCATATGAGCCACAAGTTCCAACACTGATGCGCTTGAATCTTTAGTTACTGAAGCAGCGAAGAGAATAGACATGCATTTGATGGATGTTGTGTACAAGCAGTGCAAGCTCAAAGAGCATTGTCTTGCAATTAAGCGTTATCTACTGCCTACTGCTTGGGCAAGGTGATTTTGTTCAGTATCTAGTGGATATTGTTGGGCCTGAGCTTTCTGAGCCCGCTAATACAATCAGAACATTCAAGCTTCCAGGGTTGTCGGAGAGTGCAATTAGCTAGGTTGTCAAATGCGCAGTACGATGATCCTGACATACTGAATATATAGGTTGAGGGTCAAAATGATGCCACATAACACTGGCAATAGGGGGTGGCCTGGAAGTTTTTTCTTTGGTTTGGAATATGATGCAAGAGTTCCACTACGTACTGTATTTACAGAGTCGGTCATGGCAAAATATATATCTTAGAATCTTCAATTTCTTGTGGAAGCTTAGAATCTACATTCTACAGTAAAAGTAGTCTGGGTTTTGATATGAAGTACATTCTACTGTTGATAGATTTTTAATATGGAAAGGTCGAGGCCTTTTACTGTGCAAGAACCATTAACTGTTGATAGATTTTTTCAAGGTTGAGGTTGCATATATATATTATCCACAACTATATAAGCAAATGACTTATACTATTAATTGTTTGTATATAATCATAACAAATGAGGATACTATAATTAACATAGCATAAAAAATCTCCATATTAAAATGTAGCATATATTACATCTATAAACATCTGAGATTCAATAATAATCAAGTTCTGGTGACAAAAGGTAATTATCAGCCTGATAATGTATACTTTTTCCCTGTGAATGCCTGAAACTTGTTGTCTTTATTTTTCTCACTCTTCTCTTTGACATGAGCATCCTCCAAAACCTTTGTTAATAATTTCTTCATTGGTCGAGTACCATCATGATCTGTACCAAACACAACTCTCCCAGCATGTTTTCTTGAACTAGATTTTGATCCAGTAGCTAAATTTTCCCTCTTGTTTGCAGCAGATGACTCCTTTTCAAGGGAAGAAGGTGGTACCCATGGCCGTCCATCCAATCGCCTAGCATTACCGGTGAAAGGCTTGAAAACTGTATCTTCTTCTTTCGGAGCCTCTTCTTCTGCTTGATCTTGAGGAGGTTTAATCTCTACATTTGGTTTTGGTTCTTTGTAGTCTAAAGGTTGTGTAAAGTCTACTTCACAATCTGTCTCAAACAGAGATATAGTCGTATTCGGCTTGGCCTCTACTATATCAATGTGGTAGTTTTGATCTTGATGATCAATCATGATAGTATCTCCGGTGGTGAGACAAGAAAAGTCCTTTAATATTCGTTCCAGCACATCTTTAGGATCCGAAAGACTAGTTATAAACTTAATGCTGTGTGGTTGTAGCTTCATGTAGGTGCCTTTTGGGAGGGTTTGCGTTTTGGATGTTGACAAGCTGGCCTGGCTTTAGTTTCAAGTTGGTCATCATCCAGTTAGGGATGAACACAGAACCCTCCTCGGCACTAAACTCAAGAACTCCACAATGCGAAACGCGGGCTAAGGTAGGGTTAGTAATCTTGAAAAGCATTGGAAATTGATCTTCGAGTTCCATGGACGACACGAGACTGTGGAGGGCCGAAGCCGGCATTATGATTCGGTTGCCGTTTTCGAGGTGATACTTGTACATGTAAGAAAGAGGAAAACAAAGGTATGCCTTGTCAAAGGATGTTATGTCCAAAAAAATCATTGGCCTCGGCCTGATGATCCATCAAGAAAGAAGATACTTGATAATGTATACTTTTTCATTTAAAAAGAATATATCGATCTCATTTGCTTTCGATCTATATATATATATATATATATATATATATATATATATATAAGTGAAAATCAAGGGTTTCTTTAGTTTAGTACGATTCGGGATATTCAGGAATTAATCTTGTTAAACACCTGTCTTAATCCTAATCCTAATCCTAATCCTAATCCGTGTAGGTGTGTTAACAATCTATACATATTCGGTGTTGTGGAGGACAGGTTTTATGGGACGCAAGGTAATGATGTCACACGAAATAATAATGATCTAAATTTACAATTTATATACCGTATCTCATCTATAATACTCCTAAACAACTTTCTTAATCTAAACTGAATTCTAATTAAATAATGTACTATAATTATTAAATTAAAAGTAAATCTATCTCTTCTTCGAGTTTAATTTTATCTTTATGAGTTTTCAACTTCTTTTATTGCTACGTACAACCATGTCTTTTGAGCTTATCATGTATATCCCGAGCGAGGTACGTAAGGACTAGTTTAATTATATTATTATTTTTATAATTATTTATAAATATATATTTTTCATTTTTCATTAACATAATATTTATATTTATATATATATATATATATATATATATATATATAGAAAATGGATCATATCCGGACTAGGACGGACTTAAAATTGGACTTAATTTTTTATTTTTTTTTGCTTTTTTTAAAAAAAATAATTAAAAAAATTATGAAACTTGAATTTTAGTGCATGCAGATATCATTTTGTTTATATATCCAAATCACACCCAAAAACATCAGATTATATAAAAATTCAAGTTTCATAATTTTATTTTATTTTTAGTTGTTCTAAAAAAAAACAAAAAAAAAATTCGTATTTTAACAAAATGCGAGAGTGCGGACTGAATCCGGACTATATATATATATATAACATCATTTTGTGTAAGGTAATATTGTAATCGAATTAGTAAATATCCCCCACTCCTCTGGTCAATTTCAACACCCTACGGGACTAGTTAGTCCAATATGAGTGGCTAATAACAAATAGAATCCAATTAAAAAACAGATAGACGAGCAACGGGTCCAACTTGGTGGCCGCGTTAACTCCAAAAGCCTCGTGTAAAATTTAGAAAGCCGAATAATAAAATATTGACTAATTACTAGAAAATTACTATTAAACTCTTATTAAGTTATCAAAAAATACAAATTATTTCCTCCCACTAAAATTATTCAACTTTCAGATAATAATTATCAGATGAGCAAAATTTAACTAAAATATCCGTACATTAATAATTTGTACATATATATAATTTGGTTAAAATTTTAATAATTAAATTTAGCTACAAAAAATTTGTAAATTATTATTAAAAGATATATAAATTATTATTTGTTTTAACCAGAATCATTTACTTTTCAATAATTACTAAAATGTTCATAATTTGATTAAAGTAATTACTGACGTGTACATATTATTTGGTCTTTGAACATTTGATAATTGCATAAAAATTTAATAATTTTGGTCCTTGATAAAAAGTTCAATAACCTTTTCAATTGTGAGTATTGTTATATATATATGATCAAATATTTATATCGAGATTAGACACCACAATATGTAAATATATGAGATAATAATATATAATAAAAAATTGTCACACATTACTATCTTATTTTATTATATTATTTTATAAAATTAATCAAATTTATATTTCACTTCAAATTAATACTACCATTTTTTTTTAAAAATATATAAGATAATGTTCGGTAATAACTTATTTTAAAATAATTTATAAGTTATTTTAAATTATGATTTATAAATAAAAATGATATTATCATTTTTTAAAATAAATTATGAAAATTTTAAAATAAATTTTAAAAATAATTAAAATGAGGACAAAATAATCTTTATATTTTATCAAACTTATTTATTTTAAAATGACTTAACTATTTAAAACTAAGTAAAAAATTATTACTTCTCAAAAATAACTTATAAGTTTAAAAATAAGTCTCAAACGAATATGTGAACAGAAAAAATAATAATTATAAGTTAATTTGAGGAACTTAGAAGAAGTAGATGAAGAGCTCCAATAACACTACAAAATAAAAAATGGTAGCAGCAATAAAGTCCGAAAGGCCGGCAAACTGAGAAGGAAAAAAAGGATGAGAGAGAAAGTTCCGGCGGCGGTGGAGGCACCAAAGATTCGCCGGAATGTCCACCCTCCTCCCAATCCTCCACCAAGCTACCGCCCTGTCCGCGTCTACGCCAACGGGATCTACGATGTCTTCCATTTCGGCCACGCCAAATCCCTGGAACAAGCCAAAAAATCCTTCCCAAACACCTACTTGCTCGTCGGCTGCTGCAACGACGAGATCACCCACAAATTCAAGGGCAAAACCGTTTTCACCGAGTCGGAGCGTTACGAATCGCTCCGGCACTGCAGATGGGTCGACGAAGTAATTCCGGATGCTCCATGGGTTCTGTCGCCGGAGTTTCTAGATAAGCATAAGATTGATTATGTAGCTCATGATTCACTCCCTTATGCTGATGCTAGTGGAGCAGCTGCTGGAAATGATGTTTATGAGTTTGTGAAATCAATTGGGAAATTTAAGGAAACAAAAAGAACTGATGGGATTTCGACTTCGGATATAATAATGAGGATTGATTTAAAGGACCAAGACGTCCAATATCCTCGCAATAGTCATTACAGCCAATGTGACGGCGATCACATGTAATGGTAGGATATTTTATACAGTGATAAATTGATGATCACGTACAATGGATAAAAATGTGCGTATTATTTCACGAATAAGAATTAATGAATAAAATGTCTTGTTATTCTACATTTACTTTCATATGTGATCTTGCAAATTATATCGGTTCTGATTATCTTACATTTAAATACCACCACTTTTCTTACAGTCTCTTTCTTTTAAATCAAAGTCATTACTTCATTTAAAGAAATTAACCGTATGTGATAAGGAATTTGGATAGGGGTAGTGATAATTTATATCGAGAAAAGAATATATAATAAGAAAGAGCTCAGTGTGAGCTTTGTGAAGGAGAAGAGGCTGAGGGTGAATATAAGGTTGCGGAAAATTCTTTGTGAAGGAGAAGAGGCTGAGGGTGAATATAAGGAAAATTCAGGAGAAGGTTGGGGTGAAGATTCAGACGGTGGCGAAGACGGCTGAGATGCATAGGAATGAGTGGGTGGAGAATGCTGATCGGTGGGTGGCCGGATTTCTTGAGGTTTTTGAGGAGGGTTGTCATAAAATGGGGACAGCTATTAGGGATCGGATTCAAGAGAGACTGAGAAGGCAGCAACAGCGGGGTGCAGGGAAGCTGGCCAATGGCGGTCGGAGGAACGATCGCCGGAACGTTGAGTACTATGATGATGAAGATGGGGGTGTGAAATACTATGATTATGAGGAATCCAGTGAAGAAGAAAAGAAATGAATTTGTGAATTGTGGGCTATTTGAAGAACATTGTAGGATAGAAATGGTAACTGATTTCAATTGTCGTGGTTTGGAATTTTTTTTTTGTTCCTGATTTAAATCAAAAAATGCAATTTAGCAGTCAGTTTCTTTTCGCTATTTTTGAATAGATTATGTTTGTTTGCAGATCATCTAAGATTATAATTATAATCTCAAAATTATTTTATAATCCTCATTTAATAATTAATAATTTCAAGTCTAAATTTAAAAACAAACAAGACATTTGAAATTAATAGTTATATTCCAGTTATAATCCTTGCAAACATATAGCCATAACAACAAAAACGATAGATTAGTGATACTATCTAAAGAGCGTGGTTATTTTCATTGCTCTCCTTTAATATAATAAAATGAATTGATTTTAACTATGAAGTAAGTTAACTAATTGAGTTAGTCGATTAATCGTCTGATCTTGACACGGAGAGAAATCACCCCAAATCGCGTGCGTATCGACATTTATTGATCATTGACCAAAGTTAACCTCATACTAACTACTCCCCAATAAAATAGATGTGTTTGTTAACAAAGCTCCACATCAGATCCATACTCATAAAATACTCGGGTCAGAACAAATTAAGAAAAAGTTGTTTTATAAGATTTTGTTCAAGTGAACTTTAGTATATATTTACACTATCTGCTGCATACTGTGCAGTCCAAAATCTATTTCTTTTTTTGCTGCATCCTTCCTACAATTTCAACTCCTGTTTCTGTACAAATTTCCCTCCCCACCTCGACCCCTTCCATATGGTTTTACTGTCATCATCTACACTAGAACATTAAAGTGGTCTGAGAGTGTTTTTAGGACCACTTATCCATGACGTACCATCAATTGCAAATCTCCATATCGCATTGACATGCTCGGGTAATGCATAATCAATGCCAAAACCACCTGAGAACGTTTACCAAAAATACAAACCTGAGAAATACCAATTTGGTGCAAGAGAGTAGCCTCAAGTTCATTTCATTCCAAAAAATAAGCATTATAAAGTAAATATTTACCTGGGGTGTAAAGAGGATGGTTGGACCATTCCGTGGAAATTCCCAGCGCTTGACCAATCTAGGAAAGAACGAAAATTGAGCAGAAGGAATCCAGGTCATTTGTATAGATAATCACTGACACTGTAATTCATTTTAGGCTTTTATGTATGCAAGTTGTTTTCTCTAAACTAGTATCACTTTTTTGTAAAATAGAGATGACACTACAGATACTTCCATTGAAAGCAGGGCCTACGTCACAAATCAATCAATATCCTCTCAAAACTCCTACTATATCCAAAACCAAAAACAGGAGATGCCAAAGGGTAGTGTGTAGTGTGTGTGGGGGGTTTGTGGGGGTGGGGGGGGGGGGGGAGGGGGGGGGGGGGGGGAGAGAGAGAGATGATATCAAATTTGTTTTGTAACTGATAAAAAATTTAATGAACCAACAGGGAGCTGGGCTTGGTAATAATATATAAATTTATTTAACATAGCAAGGCTGATCCATGTACATGTAAGTGGGCATTCAAAAAAAGTTTTAAAAATTGCTGGACTGATTATCTAGGGGTCACCATTACATCATCATAAACTTAAGCTACATATTTATTTTCGGTGCCGTAGGATCCTCTCCATTTCAAGTAAATGGAGACTCCATTTCATGGTCCAAATTTAAAATGTACTCTCTCTCTCTCCTGTCAACATGATGTCACATTCCAACACATATTAAATCTGGACCATGAAATGAAATGGAGTCTCCATTTACTTGAAATGGAGGATCCTAGTCCCCGTTGTTTTACCTCTAAATTTCTATCATGTCTTTCATCTTCTAGAAAGTAGATCATACTTGAATACATGATATTTTGTTCATAGGCATATTACAAAGAAAGATACTTCATGTACGTTATACATGCGAGCCTTCCAAATCAAACTAGACAATTTTATATGGAAATAACTCAAACAGGAGTTAGTAAAGAGTCTAAAGCATAAGAAAACAGAATTATCTAGTTGAATGTTGTATAATATACACATTGATATAAAAAATTATATGCAGCAGCATATTACAAATATAATATATTAAATCAAGCGACAAGTCAACCAACCTTCCCAGGCCCAGTAAGGAGCACAGATTTCTCGCTTTTCAGACCCCGACGTTGCTGTATGGTCTCCAACCCTATTTGTCCAAAAGTAATCAAAGAAGTATTAAACTACATTAAGAACAACTTACTCCTTGAGCAGAATTTAACTAAGCAAAATAAGGATACAGGCACAAATATGTTGCAAGGATTTAAAAGTCTATATTCCTCAACAATTTTGTGGTTCTTTCTCTTAATTAATTTTTAATTACAATATTAGCTTAGTCACTATCTGTACATAAAACCAAAAAGTAGGTTTATAAGTAATTCAAACCCTTCCAGAACCCCAGTTACCCAGTACACTTGGTAAACAAGGAAAATACTAGGTTAGAGCCTTCTACTGGCTAGTTCTTGCTTTCCCCTCAAAGAGAGCTTCCTCCACTTTAATATCGTAATCAGAGTTCAGCATAAGTTGAAGGCAAACTATATATTTCTTCTTCGTTTTTTTGGTGCAAGAACTATATATTTCCAAGTATTGTTTACCTTCAGCTGTAGAGTTTCAAAATTATTACATTATGTAATCTTCTAAATATGAAGAGCATAACTAATTCATTTTTTCCCCTGCATAAATTATATTTGGGGAATGACTATTCTTAATGTGATTTTATTAATTGTATGTTCTTCAGATAGAAGGCCATTGCAAAGGGAACGGGGAAGGGGCTGCCATGATCTGTATACCGAGATACAAGTCAATACCATATTGTTGAATATTGGCTCATATGTTGTTTGATGACTCTTCATTCTTTCTCATCATGTTGGTGACTCACGGCTGGAACAAAGGAAAAGGACTATGTCCTTTGTCTTGGCAGATTTTGGAAGCAAAGTTGGTGACTCATCATTCTTTGTTGAAATTGATTTTCCTTAAAACAGGGAAATTTGTCCCCTTCTCTTGTAGTATTAAAAGGAAGCATTTGCTTCCCACTTTAAAACCATCCGAGAGCAACCAAGCCCGATATCAGAGAGAGAAATTGAGAGAAAGTGAGGTAGAGAGAGAGAGAAAAGAGGAAAATAATTAGTGTTTATTTTTCTCAGATGAAAAAGCTTGTATTCTTCAATATTTTTCATAGAGTATTTTTGAAATCTCTCCCCATGGTTTTTTTTCGCTAAATTAATCTCTCCCATGATTTTTTCCATGTGGTTTTCCACGTAAAATTCTTGTGTCGTTATTTTTATCTCATACAGTAGTATGCATGTGTTATCTCAGTGTGTGTTTGTGTGCTTGATTTTGCATCAATGCATCGAGCTTGGTGGTAAGAGAAATCCCTTGCGCTGGATATGATTGGCTAAGGCACTTGAATCAGGAGATGAAACTAAGTTTGGTGTCGATGAAAAATTGAGCGATCTTGAAGCAAAGGTTTTGACAACAATCAAATTGAGTTTGGTGTTAGAAAGATTAGGTTTTGAGAAAATCTCTTCAAAAGACTTGTGAGAAAAACTTGAGAAAGTTTACAAGTCGAAATCTCTATCAAATCAGTTATATTTGAAGAAGGAATTAAACCGGCATCGGATGGAAGAGGATTCAGATTTGACCAATCATATTAATGAGTTTAACAAATTGGTGACCCAGTTGACCAGTATAGATGTGAAGCTGGATGAAGAAGATAAAGCCTTATTACTTCTTGTCTCTCTACCAGACTACTCTCCTTGTAGGAAAAGAAAAACAGTCCTACATTAGAATAAGTGCAAAGGCACTACTTTCAGAGATCAAGAAGACAGTCTTCTTGTATCCTCAGATGGACGTGGCAGTGGACCTAATCAGAAGAAGAATTCCGACAAGAAACAAGGAAGGTCTCAGTCGAGATCAAGCAAGAAGGATAAATCTCAAGTTGAGTGTTATCATTGCCACAAGAAAGACCACTACAAAAATCAGTGTCCATTATTCAAGAAAGGTATGCAGACTGAAAATTCTGCTAATGTTGATTGGTTTGATATTTTTACACCTTACAATGGTGGTACTATTTTATTGGGCAACAATGCAGTCTGTAAAGTTACTGGAACAAGCATCATCAAAGTTAAAATGTTTGACAGGGTTGTGAGGACATTGAGTGATGTAAGATATATTTCAGAATTGAAAAAGAACTTGTTATCGGTTGGAGTACTTGACTCTATGGGTTGTAGTGCCTCAGTCAGAGATGGAGTTATGAAAATTACCAAGAGTTTAACAGTAAGTATGAAGGGTCAAAAAAAGGACACCCTCTACAGATTGATAGGGGACAGTTGTGCAAGAAAGTTCCAACAGTAATTACACAATATTATGACACATACGACTTGATCACTTGACTGAAGGTGGAATGAAAGAATTTCACTAAAGGCAGTTGTTGAAAGGTGTCAAAATGTGCGAGACGATCAAAAACACCGAAGGATGTGCTTTATTATGTACATTCAGATGCTTGGAGTCTGATCAGACATACCTTAATGGGTGGAGCCCATTATTTTGTCAAGTTCATAGATGACTACTACAGAAAGGTGTGTATATTTTGTCAGGTTCAGATAATGGCATGGAGTACAAGGATAAACCATTCCTATAGTTCTACCCGTGATGAAGGTATCACCAGACATTTCTCGATTAAAATAACTCTCAGAAGCGAGAATGGGGTTATAGAGAGGATGAACATAACTTTGATGGAACGTGACAAATGTATGAGCTTGAATATAAGCTTGCCCAAGAGTTTCGGGGTCGAGGCAATCAACACAACGTGTTATCGATAAATCGATCTCCTTCAACTGGAATTAATTATAAAATTTCGAGGAGGTATGGTTTTGAAAACCAATGATTTTTCTCGTAATGAAAATCTTTGGTTGCACACCTTATGTGCATCCGCAAGTCGAGGAGCGATAATCCAAATTTGATCCAAGGTCAAAAGGCAATTTTCCTCAGTATATGATGATGGAGTCAAAGGATACCTGTTATAGGATCTAGTATCCAAGAAGAAGGTTGTAAACAGAGATGTGGTGTTCAATGAGAAACACATGTTGAACAAGTCCCGAGAAAAAAAGAATTTGCGGCAGGTAAGTTGCAAAAACACCCGATTAATGGTGGAGCTTTCGAAGAGACAAAAGAATATGAATCGATTGAAGATGATTATCCTTGAGATCCCTGTGGAGGTGTCTTATAATCTTGTTAGAGATCGGGAAAGGCGAGTCAGCAAACCAGTGCAAAGATATGGATTTCAGGACATGGTTGTCTTTGTTTTGCTTACTGCAGTGGAGATCCAATTAGCTATTATGAGGTTATTCAATCCGAGGATAATGATAAATGGGCGATGACAAAAGAGATGGAGTCTCTACAGAAGAATCAGACTTGGAAGTTAGTTAAACTTCCAAAGGGATCGAAAGCTATAAGATGAAAGTGGGTGTTCAAGAAGCTCAATCAGATAAAGAAAAAGATTCAAGGCTAAGTTGGTGGCAAATGGGTTCTATCAAAGAGAGGGAATCAACTACCATGAGATTTGTTCATCAGTTGTGAAACACACATCAATTCGTTTGATCTTATCTACAGCTTGATGTGAAGACAACTTTCCTCTATGGTGATCTAGAAGAAAAGATTTACATGAAGCAACCTGAGGGGTTGAACCCTTAGTTTGCAGTTTGAAAAAGTGTATATGGTTTGAAGCAATCCCCGAGACGGTACATACGATTTGATAACTTCATGGTGGTTCATGGTTACTCTCGTTTTGAGTATGATTCATGTGTGTATTTCAGATCACTTGATGATGGTTCTCTAGTATTGCTGACGTTATATGTCGATGACATGTTGATAGCAACAAAGAGAAAGTCAGATATTCTTCAGCTAAAGAATTTGTTGAGGAATGAATTTGACACGAAGGATCTTGGGTGAGCCAAGAAAATTTTAGGTATGGAAATTCACAGAGATCATAATTTGTGCAGAAGATCTTGGAGAAGTTTAACATGCACAATGCTAAACCAGTTAGCACTCCGTTAACAGCACATTTCAGGTTATCTTCATAGTTGGGCCCACAGACACAGGATGAGGTGGAGTATATGTCTAAAGTACCGTATGCAAATGCAGTAGGTTGTCTTATGTATGACATGGTATGTACAAGGCCAAATATCTTACATGCAGTCAATGTAGTTAGCATATATATGCAAATCCAAGAAAAGAGCATTGACATGTTGTCAAATGGATTTTCCGTTATCTAGCAGGTACAACCAATTACGATCTTATATTTGATCGTGATACTGCAAAATGTGAGGTTATAGGGTTTGTTGATTCGGATTATGCTGCAGACCTAAAATCAAGAAGATCTATAATAGTTGTACACCTTTTGTGGAGGATGTATATATTGGAGGTTAGTGTTGCAGTCTACGGTAGCATTATAACAACAGAAGCTGAGTGTATGGCGTTGACAGAGGCAAACAATGAGACTTTGTGATTGAATGGACAAGTTGAAGAACTAGGTTTCAAGCAAGGCAGTATCCAGATAGAGAGTGATATTCAAAGTGCTATTCAGTTAGTAAGGAACCAGGCGTTCCACGCTAGGACCAAACATATTGATATTCGGTGTCACAAGATTCGTGAGTGGCTAAACAATGGTGACGTTGCACTCGCAAAGTTCACACAGGATAATGTCGCAGATGTGCTCACAAAGTCAGTTTTTGCAGAGAAGTTCAAGCACTTTTTGGACTTAATTCACTTCATCGATTGTTGAATTCGCAGTGGAGTATCCGGGGAGAGGGATACATCTACAGTGAGAAAGAAATTCACAATATGCAGTATTTGGAAACTATGAGTCAATGTGGAGATTGTTGAATATTGGCTCATATATTTGATGACTCTTCATTCTTTCTCATCATGTTGGTGACTCATGGCTAGAACAAAGGAAAAGGAGTATGTCAAAGTTGGTGACTCGTCACTCTTTGTTGAAATTGGTTTTCCTTAAAACAAGGAAATTTGCCCCCTTCACTTGTACTGTTAAAAGGAAGCATTTGCTTCCCATTTTAAAATCATCCGGGAGCAACCAAGCCGGATATCAAACAGAGAGAAACTGAGAGAAAGTTAGGCAGAGAGAGAAGAGAGAAAAATAATCAGTGTGTTTATTTTTCTCTGATAAAAAAGCTTGTATTCTTCAATATTTTTCATAGTGGATTTTTGAGATTTTTCCCCGTGATTTTTCTCGGTTGGGATTTCCACGTAAAATTCTTGTGACATTATTGTTATCTCAATATTTTTCATAGTGGAGTCGATCCAGAGTTTGAGATTTGGTTCACAAAATTTATCGAGTATAAAATAAGGTTTGATTGAGGCTCATTTAGCTACCGAGTCGAAAGTATGATTTTGGATTTTCGAACGAATATGATTCGAGTATCAAAAGAAAATTACAATTTGAAGAGGTTCGAGTAATTTATCGAACTTTAAAATTTGCTCATATTTGACTCATTTATATTTCGAGTCGAGCTCGAATCGAATTTTTAGTAGAACGAGTACGAATCGAGCCCGAACCGTTTGCTCATTTTACGGCCTTATGTGTGCTTGTGTTTGTGTTTGATTTCGCAACACATATGATGGCAAGCCATGAAGGGGTAGCTCGTTCACTCCACAAGGGAGATAAATGAAAGATATTCTTTCAATAGTGATCAATATTATCTACTGAGTTCAATTACATGAGGAATTACCACTGACAGGTGTGCAGGAACGAATTAAGACAGCTGCTCCAACTCCTTCCTTTTCTGCCACAATATTGAGCATACTATGGAGACCATAACAAAGGTAAACATATGCATGTCCTCCAGGTCCAAACTATTCACAGAGTCAGTCATAAAATTACAAACACAAGCATTTCAGTAAATTCTGAAAATATTTTAAAACAGCCATAAATAATGGTGTAGTGTTGGGTGAATACTTTTATCAAAAAACAATGTAGTGTTGAGTTAAGAATTAGTATTGGTACCATACCTATACTAAGAACACAATTGACATTCCATAATATTAAGTCTTCGGCCAAAAAACTAGTCTTAATGTTATCAATGTGAGTGTCAGATTCGAAATTGAAACAGAAGTACCCCTAACAAATAATTACTCTCATTTTGAGGACCCTAATTCCGTGAATTTAAGATATGCTAACACACCTCCCTGATAAGCATGCACAAAGTCGTCCATCAATCGCGAACATCAGTTATCACGATGATCAAACAACAGCAGTTACTTGATAATTTCACTTGTCACCAGAACGAGTTGCAACCTGACTTTTCACTTACACTGAGAAGTGAGGTTCAAAACTAAAATCTCTCTCTCAGCATCCCTCTTTCTTCTATTTCACATGGACAATTGCACCTTATACTATGCAGCCAGTATAACTCTCACCTTCGACGGTTATATTAAGGATATCTCATAAGCAATTAAAACTAGCATACACAACTATGTGTCAAACAGTATCATGCAGAGTTGCTTGCTGATGTACAACCTTTTGGTAAGTGCTTAAATGTTATAATGGTGCAAGAGATGCAGAAACCATAACAAAAAAGATCAAATCAAATAAAATAGGTAGTGAAAGTATAGGAGAAAGACAATAGGAAAATAGGAAACAACAAAGATGGTGGTGACCTTTTGTAGAAACTTCATCGAACCGACCAGTATATTGGCAATTAATGAAACATGAAGAAGCATAAAGTTTGGCACATTCGATCTCAGAATGAAGCAATACTGTAATCCAAATGTCACTATAAAGTATAAAGGCTCCAAATGTATCCAAATCTAAGTATTGTGGGCATGATACACTAGAAGATAATGGTTGAAGTCATGGAGCAAGGAAAACTCGAAGAGTTCAGAATTGCTAATCAACAAAAGACAAAGATAAAACAATATTATTAATATCTTGGAAATCAATACAAACAAGTGGCTTTCATTGAAAAATACAAGGACATTTTCAGCTTTTAAACATCTAATATTTTATAAAATGGTATATTCTTCTCAAGTCTGAGCAACTGACATGTGCCATTTTTTTTATTAATTATGCGACATGTGTCATTGATTCTGCTTGCATATGATGGTCCTTGGATTTTAGAATTAAGTTAGTATAAGGATACATAGTAAATCTAATTTTCATTGGACCATACACCAAGTCGTGAAGACTTTGATTAGTTTGTTTAAGTGGTTTCTCTTTTTCTTTTGATCTGTTTTCCTATACCTTTCTTTTGATTCCAGTGTGTGCCCCTCTAGCGATATTTGAAAGAAATACACGAGTACATGACATCTGACAAAGTCATGTAGTTGTTTAGAGAATCTCCAAATTCCATTCAATTCCTCGAGTTTCTATCACTAGGAAACTACTGTCCAGATTAACCTTAAGAGGCCTACTAATTACCCAAAAAGAGTAATTATTATCAAGTAAGCAAAAATGATTAGTTGTTATGGATGATACAAAGCACGATTCAATTGCATAATAGATACTATCTCCTTTCCAAAATTAGAAATATATAGTTTGACTATTTGAAGTCAATTTGAAAAATCTTATAATGTAAAATTGATATAATCCATTTAATTTTTAAAAACAACAAATATGACAATTAGTAACACTTTTTAGTTAGTTTATAGCAATTACAATTGTTCGTAATAAAGTATAAGAATTTCATACTAGTTTTGAATTTTAGGATTTCACGAATTGATTAAAAAAGAAATTCGGAACTGAGGGAGTAAATTTTAACACTCTTATAGTTGACTTACAAATGATTTTAGAATGTTGAAATCACTACACTGGGTGCCACTAGGACCACAAAATACAATTCCAAATAGACATATACTCCATCTGTTCCGCTTGATGCGTCCCATTTGTCATTTGACAATTAATTTTGTTCCATAAAAGAATCCTACTTTTATTCATGGTAGTATGAAATGACATTTTATGACACAATATCCTTAGAATTAACATCACAGTTTCTTTATCATGTCAGATGCCAACATGCATTTAAGTATAAACTTGAAAGAAAAATATTACATTAAAGTTTGCAAATTTTCCAAATGAGACTCAAAGGTAGTAAAATGAAATTGCACAAGCATGGAATATGCCTCAATTGTGATGAGAGAAAACTAAAAGAAAATCAGCAATGAGAAATATTAGTAGTATCTATCTCACCATTGGGGCTGTTCTTGGTGTAATACCAAATCGACCATGACAAGCTGAATCTGTTGACCTATAAGCTTCTACCTGTCATGCATATATCACAAAAGTATTATCTTAATATTCAAATTTAAGCATACAATTTGATAAACAGTACAGAAATTAGTAATCTTAATACCAAAATTTAAGCATACAATTTGATAAACGGAATACAAATTGGTATTAACTATTAAGTACCTCAGTAATCTGAAGAACAACCTCATCTCTCTTAAGGTACTTTCCCAGTAATCTTGGTGCAAGTTCGAGGGCATCGATTCCGTAGAAATCAGGATTCAATAACATCGTCGATGATTTCTCCAAATTAGACAATAATAACAGTGGATTAATTTTATTTTTTGGGTTTTGATCATGTTCTGCTCTAAGCTTTGGTTTGGATTTGGATTTGGGTTTAACAATGGTTAGGGATTTGGGATCGTTAGCAATGGATTTGATTTGCACAGTTTTGATTGGTTTAGTGATTCTTTTGGAACGTTGGATTCCCTTCATTTTGTTCACCAACAAGGCAACAAACAAGAAGGGCAAGAATAATGACATTGATTTGATGATGAAGGAATGAAGTGCAGGACTCTTTCCGGTTTTGACCCGCTATCGCGGTTGATGTATATTGTTAATATTTTGGCTGTGACCATGGTTTGGTTCTCTATTATTGTGCCGTGCGTGCACCTAATTACAGTGGTCATTTATAAGAGAGCAGATGCCCATTTTTTCAATTTCCTTTTGTGTCCCTTACTTAAATTTTGACACTTATTCTTTTATTTAACACTAATTAACTACTCTCTTTATCCCATAATTATAGACTAATTTTTTATTTTGAGATGTCCCAATATATAGGCTATTTACTATTTATAAAATTTAGTTGGTTCATTGTTTTACTTTTATACCCTTATAATAAATATTCAACCATTACTTTTTTTTTTGAAAAAACAACATTCAATGTTATTATTGTTATCATCACATTTAATATTGTTGTATTCTCAATAAAAGAATTCAACCTTTTAGGCTTAATAAATGAATTAATTTGGAATAACATAAACGTTTTGTGATTGGTTGAAAATTTATGTAGATTAAAAATTCATCTTTGATTAAAATTTTATTTTAATGGTCAGTACACGTTGATCAATTAAGTTGAGAGTTTCAGTGTGATAAGTAAGGAATTATTAAGTTATTCATTAATTCCATATTAAGGGGTATATGTTAAATTTTTTTGTTAAAATTGCCACTTAAACTGATTTTTTTAAACTACGTGTCAAAAGAAATCAGCCTATAACTATGGGACGGAGAGAGTATAAAATTAAATAAGAGGTCAGGTGTCAAAATTTAAGTAGGAGACACAATACTACAAAAAAAATAGGGTACAAAAGATCTGCTCTCCATTTATAATGTTTAAATATCAATTTTTGAATATTTTATTACCTCTCATGCATGCATGCACGGGGGATTTAGAATCTGTTCCCGGGGAGAATTTTCTAAACATAGCACTGTCTATTCTGCCCTCTTAATAGATTTGTCACTGTACATGCATATTACTCCCTCCGTCCCAAATTATCTGTTATTTTAGAGTTCTACACACATGCCAATATGTGTGATAAAAATACTAAAATACCCTTATGTGCTAATTTTTTGTTTTATGCAATTAAGGGTTTAGTAAAAGAAGATTGTCCATGGAAGAGTGTGCCAAGATCTTTTAAGAAGCATAACTTTGACAATCACATTCTTATTGGTGGGAATATAAAAAGGATGTTTAAAAAAGATGAGAGACTTGAATGAGTAATGACTATCAACAATTAAGGTAAAGGGGCAAACTTGGAAAACAAAGGAAAAAAATATATTGAAATCTTGAAAAAATAGATATTATGGGACAAAATTTGGGACGGAGGGAGTAGTTTTCAGATACTGGTATGTCATGTTATTTTATAACTTTATAATGTTTAAATATAATGTTATTTTCATTCACTACTACAAAATAGTAAATAGACAACGCTTAAATACAACGTTTTTTATAAAAATATTATGGTATTTTTTTTTATAACATTTTTAAAAAAAATATTGTAGATATATATACAAAAATATTATCTATTTAAAAGGATATTTTTTTTATTTTAACTAAATAACGTTTTTTTTTAAAAACGTTATCCAGATAAAAAACACGGAGGAAAAAAAATACGCCCAAGTGAAAGCTTAAAATTAAAAGAGATAGTCTCTCTCCAGAATTAGTCTCTCTCCGTGCTAGTAGGCTAGGTTTTTTCATCGCAGGTTCTTTTCTGTTTTGGATTTGTTCTTCATCAAGTGACTGATCTCGGCAGCCGTCCGCCAAGACACCACCCTCTGGACCCAAGCCCCTCTCGCCGGCGTCCATCCCGCCGCTGAGTCACTCTTCCACGTTACCATCGACGTCTCCGACTTTCCCGACCTCGCCGCCTCCTACACGAGGCCCGGTCAGTACCTCCAGCTCCGACTTCCGGGCGTTGAAAAGCCATCATTTCTCGTCATCGCGTCGCCACCGTCTCTCGCCATCAGTCGGTTCTTATATTCGCTACCAGATCTGGAATTAGGTCAACTCTTTGTTAATCAGATCATTTCTTTGTACGTGGCGATTCTGTTCAATTTCAATTCCTATTTTGTTATTCGTTATTATATGAATCTGTTTTTGTTATATTAAACATAAATACTTGATTGAGCTTAAAATATGCATTATGTTAACTCTTGAAATTCTCAGAAACAAAACTGAAACCTTGGAAGGTCCTCAGCTCTTGGAAGTTTTCTGGTTGAGAGAGAAAGGTTGGAAAGACTGTGAATTGGAGAGAGAAATGGGGTGATGGTAGGATTTGCAGCTGGGGTTTTGAAATCAGCTTCTAATTAGAATCCCAGTGCTGGATTTCACTGGTTTGGTAAGTTTTTTTAATCCTATTTTTGGAAAAAAAGAATCATTTTTGAAGTTTTGAGGAGACCCATTTGCTTAAAGATTGATGCTTTTTGTGTTCTTTCATTTGGTTTTTGCTTGATGTGAAGTGTTTATGTAGTTGGATAATTTGGGTATTAATGAGTCCATTCTCTTTTTGATATGGTTTTGTTGATCAGGAGTTGTGTGTTACAATTTTATTAAATCTGGATCAACACTGCCTGCCAAATATTTGTGTATTTTCTGGCTTTTAGCTAATAATGTTCTTGATAAATTGATAGGGTCAGTTTTATTTGACATATTTGCAGCCTGTTGAGTATAATATTGATAAGGTCTAAGATTTGATTTAATTTTCTTTCTTTCTCATTGATCAGACAGATTTTGTACGACTCATTGGTTTTGGAAACACTTGCATTCCCTATATAACTGCTGTTTTGGGCTCAATTGAGCAGGTAATGTGTAATGCTTGTATTGACTATCCGATTTGTCTAATATATTTGGTTGCGAAGCTGATATGAACCATTTATTGCTCTAAAGGTGATCTGTTTTAACTTTTTCATTCTGCTGTGTTTCTTTCATAATCTTGGTGGATAGGTGCAAGGAGTAGGACACTGGCCACCCATTACCTGGATTTCTGTCTCTGGTACCAAGGGAAGGCTTTTGGAAGGTCGAAACCAATTGTATTTTTGCTCTTTGCTGGAGTCATGGCCACATTGTTACACTCTGAGTCAAGACGCTTGTATTCTTGGTGGTGGGACAGCCACATTAGCCCAAAGAATTCCAAATGGCTACAAGAAAATCTCACAGGTGTTAATTTTCTCCTAGATTCTGGTTTATGTTTTGTGTAAGGGATGGTCACCGAGTATCTTTTAAAAAAGTAAATGTTGTTTTGAAATGTCCTTTTATCAGTTTAAATTATCCTCTTCTAAAGTTTTATAAACTGTATCCCAATGGACGAAACTTGAATGGTTAAACTTTAAACCTTTCTTTAAATAGGTAAAAATACATGCAAACTCTTCAAGGAGGCGCATCCTGCAGTCCTTTGGTTGGCCTGAAATATCTAGGAGTCTGTAAAATTGAGTTTATTCGGAACATTGTGATCATTTGCTTGTAAAATTGAGTCCCAGAGATTATTCAGAGTTGTGTAAAGTTCAAAACTTAAGAGTTGTGTAAATATCTAGGAGTCTGTGTAAAGTTGAGAGGTCATCTGTATGTGCTAATACATGTATCGGTCCTATTGGACAAGGTAACCGGATCCCTCTCTTTTAAGTCACACTCTCGGTCGGTCTCACTTCACAGATAAGACTGATACCATAACCAGGCTCTCTTTCTCAGCCTGTTCTCCAATGGCTACCATCAGCCAATCAACATTACTCTTTTCTCTCTCCTTTTCTTTCTTCTTCTTCTTCTTCTTCTTCATTTTCAACTCTGCTTCAGCATCAGATTCATCTGAAGCTGAAGTCCTTCTCACTTTCAAGGACTCCATGGAAGACCCTTTAAACTTGTTAACAAGTTGGTCCAACACCACATCTGCCCACTACTGTAACTGGACTGGAGTCAGTTGTATAGCTACTGATTCTCTTCCTCTCCGTTTCTTCTCTAAACCTCCAAAGTCTGAATTTTCTGGTGAAATTTCCCCTTCAATTTGTAAACTTCCCAATCTCTCTATTCTAAATCTTGCTGATAATCTCTTTAACCAGCCCATCCCTCTTCATCTATCACAATGTGCTACTTTGGAGACCCTGAATCTCAGCAATAACCTCATTTGGGGGACAATACCAGATCAAATTTCTCAGTTTGAGTCATTGAGAGTTCTTGATTTGAGCCGAAATCATGTTGAAGGAAAAATTCCAGAGGTCATTGGGTCATTGAAGAAGCTTCAAGCTCTCAACTTGGGTAACAATTTGCTTTCAGGTAGTGTCCCTTTTGTTCTTGCCAATTTCACTGAACTTACTGTGCTTGATTTGTCTCAAAATCCATTCTTGGTGAGTGAGATTCCATGTGTTGTTGGCAAGATTCTTAAGCTTGAGCAGCTTTTGTTACAAGGCTCTGGTTTTTATGGTGAAATACCAGATTCATTTCTGGGTTTAAAGGGTTTATCTATTTTAGACCTTTCTCAGAACAATCTCATTGGTGTATTACTACAGTCACTTGGGGGGTTTTCTCTTATAAACTTGGTGTCTTTTGATGTTTCACAGAATAATCTTTTTGAGTCATTCCCAAATGGTATTTGGAATGCCAAAGGCCTTATAAACCTCAGTCTCCATACTAATTTCTTCAATGGTTCAATTCCCGAAAACTCCATCAATGAATGCTTAAATCTTGAGAGATTTGAGGTTCAGGACAATGGGTTTACTGGGAATTTTCCAAGTGCGATATGGTCACTTCCTAAATTGTGTTGTGTTATAAATACGTGTATACTACACATATAACTAGCTTTACTCGTATATGAAATTAAATAAATTCCTTTGATTTTTCACTTTTCTGCTCACTAGTCACGTTGTGTTTTTTTTTTTTTTTACAATTTGTCAGACACTCTCACTGATACAGTACCAATCAGAGAGTACAATGCAGAGCACCCATGAGAGAGAAAGGTTGGAAAGACTGTGAATTGGAGAGAGAAATGGGGTGATGGTAGGATTTGCAGCTGGGGTTTTGAAATCTGCTTCTAATTAGAATCCCAGAGCTGGATTTCACTGGTTTGGTAAGTTTTTTTTATCCTATTTTTGGAAAAAAAGAATCATTTTTGAAGTTTTGAGGAGACCCATTTGCTTAAAGATTGATGCTTTTTGTGTTCTTTCATTTGGTTTTTGCTTGATGTGAAGTGTTTATGTAGTTGGATAATTTGGGTATTAATGAGTCCATTCTCTTTTTGATATGGTTTTGTTGATCAGGAGTTGTGTGTTACAATTTTATTAAATCTGGATCAACACTGCCTGCCAAATATTTGTGTATTTTCTGGCTTTTAGCTAATAATGTTCTTGATAAATTGATAGGGTCAGTTTTATTTGACATATTTGCAGCCTGTTGAGTATAAGATTGATAAGGTCTAAGATTTGATTTAATTTTCTTTCTTTCTCATTGATCAGACAGATTTTGTACGACTCACTGGTTTTGGAAACACTTGCATTCCCTATATAACTGCTGTTTTGGGCTCAATTGAGCAGGTGATGTGCAATGCTTGTATTGACTATCCGATTTGTCTAATATATTTGTTTGTGAAGCTGATATGAACCATTTATTGCTCTAAAGGTGATCTGTTTTAACTTCAGCATTCTGCTGTGTTTCTTTCATAATCTTGGTGGATAGGTGCAAGGAGTAGGACACTGGCCTCCCATTAAATGTTTGGTGTTGTACTTAGTCTGGCATCAAAAGTTTCAGGTGCAACATTCTCAAACGTGTTCCTAACAGTGCACTTTGGCTCCTTCGATTTCCAGCTGCAGGGGAAATGAGACTTAGTGCATGTATGTAGCCTTTATAGCTTTAGTTGTAAATTATTTGAATGGGGGTAGAATTTACCTTTAGTTAGGTGTATGGGGGTAGAAGTTACCTTTTGAAAGGTCATATTAATATGGTTTGGTATATATTATGGATGTAGTAATGTGAAACTGTAATCGAATGGTATTTATTGGGATGTATTTTGAATGGTTGATACATTTTGGCTTTAAATTTAATTGAGAATTTAGACCTTTTAGCTATATATCATGGCATTAGCATATTGCAGGTGCATTGGTAATGTAGGTGAATCACAACATTTTTTTTTTAATCTACAACATTTTAAAAACGTTGTGTAAATGTGCCTAAACGTTGTCTGATATACTAAATAACATTTTTATCCAAAAAACGTTGTGGAATCATACCTTCTACAACATTTTTAAGCATCTGCTAATTTTTGAAAAACAAATCTACAACGTTTTTTTCCTTAAAAACGTTGTGTATTGTGTTTAACTACAACGTTTTAAAAACGTTGTGTAAGGGTGTTAAATAGATGACACTCTTAACCACGACGTTTTTCTGACTGAAATCACAACGTTTTTTTTGCGTTATCTATTTACTGTTTTGTAGTAGTGATTGTTATGCAATTGGTATTTCATGTTAGTACCTACGTACTGATATATGTTGATATATTAGTTAATTGTGCATGTCAAATTTTTGAATAAATAATCCTTGGCAAAAAATATAAAGACGAGTTAAAACTTAAAAGAAGTTGCAGTGTCAGGTTAGATTTATGTTAATTACATTTGTCACTGGTCTTCTGGTAGTAATTTGATTAGTCGCCATGCCTAGTTTCTCATTCAGTTATGTTATATTGAATCTTGGAATTACTGGTGTCGAGGAGACGCCAAAATTTAAGAATTTAGTGACCATTTTGAATATTACATTGGCATTGCAGGCCTCTTTAGAAGAGTCCTAGCCTAGCTATGGCTATTTTTACACTTACGGTGCAAATCATATCTTCGCGGCGTCGCTTCTTCAGATCTTCTTCATATCTTCACCGACCGGTAGTGCCTCCTCTTCTTGAACCCATGATTAGACTTAACCATATCTGCTATCGAAAATCTCACCATCATTTGCCATTTAAGCCGCCTCATGTTCATCTTCTCCGACCAATTTTTTGTGCGTTGAACAAAGGTTAAAAATGTAAATGATTTCTTCATTTTGCTTAATTAATGTTCATATTTAAATAGATTATGCTTAATTTTCTCTCCAATTTCAAGATCTAAAATTGGCAGAAGAAAATTTTGTGGGATTGATGTCAGACCGATAGTGTAGAGAGAGAGAGAGAGAGAGAGAGAGAGGAGAAATAATTCTTATACTAGTAATTTGATTAGTTGCTATGACTAGTTTCTGATTCAGTTATGTTATATTGGATCCTAGAATTGTTGGTGTTGAGGAGATGCAGAAATTTAAGAACTTAGTGACCATTTTGAATATTACATTGACATTGGACGTGTGTACTTCCTGTGGTATATTGTTGTGTTTTTCGTTTATTTGGAATTGAATTATCCTTTTCTTTTTTAATAAAAACATTTTCTTTCAAGATATGATATTTTAAGAGAAATTGGTTAAGCACTTTTGGCTTCTTCATCAGGAACTTATCAAATGCAAAGATGTGTAGTACGCAAGACTTGGAGCCAACATGCATACTTTTGAATACATGAAGTGTACTTTCATGTGAATGGGTAACTTAATATTTGACACTTTGGAGCCGATAGAATTTTGAATAAACTCCCTCAGATGCTGATATCAGCGTCTCGTGCGTACCAACTTCCACAACCTGGCCTTTATCCATAACTACTATGGTATCCGAGTTTTTTATAGTAGAAAGCCTGTGTGCAACTGTAACCTGTGTTGTTCTTGTCAATAAGCCATGATCACTGCTGTTAAGTTGTATTGATTCCAAAGCACTCACCACAGCACTTTCAGACTCCGCATCGAGGGAACTTGTTGCCTCATCAAGTAGCATTATTGCAGGCCTCTTTAGAAGAGTCCTAGCTATGGCTATTCTTTGTTTTTGTCCACCAGAAAGTTGGCACCCCTTTTCCCCCACCACTGTGTCATACCCGTGCGGCAAATTGCTTACAAACTCATGAATGTTTGCTTTTCTTGATACCTCTATGATTTCGGTTTCAGAAGCTCCTTCATTCCCATACCAGATGTTGTCTCTGATTGAGCAACTAAAAAGAAGTGGCTCCTGTTGGACCAATCCTATTTGTGTCCTTAACTTTCTCAGGTTATAGTTTCTTATATCCTTTCCATCAATTAGTACAACACCTTCTCTGGGAACATAAAATCTTAGCAGAAGGGCCAAAACAGAAGACTTTCCAGCTCCACTTTGCCCAACAAGAGCCACCTTTGATCCAGCCTCAATTTGCAAACTGAAGTCATTAAGTATAGTCACTTCTGGTCTTAGTGGGTAACAGAAATGGATGTTTTGGAATTCAATTTCTCCTTTGATTTTCTCAGAAGGCGGATTTTCTGTTGTATCTGGTTCGATTTCTGTTTGTCGGTCAAGGGTTTGAAATGCTGGAGTTAATACACTGATTGCAGAGACAACAGTGGGAATCAGTGTCCATAGCTCTGTGATTGAGGGTACTGTGAGGGAGAAGATCTGATATGCTCTTATTCCATCCACGAACTTGGCTTGCTTTCTGTCAACCAGAACTGTTGTGTACCATAAAGCGATAGCATGAGCAACGTTCCATAAGAAAAGAGAAACTCCTTGAATGATCCCATACTTTACACTTTCTTTCCTGCTCTTGCTTGTTGTTTTAACAAGAGACATTTTGGCCTTCTGAAGTATATGATCTTCGTGACAAAAAGACGCAACTGTCTTTATGTTGGCTGTGCTTTCAGAAGCAAGGGCGACTAGTTCTGATTGTGCTGCAGCATTGTCACCTGAAAATCCTTTTGCAGACTTGGCTTGAATCAGTCCCCCAATGAAGTGGCAAGGCATGACAGCCCAAGCTACGAGAGCCATTCTCCAATTTGCAATCATGCTAACAATCGTTGCAATCAGTATTGAAGAGATGCATTGGACAATCACAGACATACGATCAGATATAATGGTCTTGACTGTGGAGGTTTCACTGATGATCCGTGAAGTAAGTGAGCCTACGCTGTTCTTAGGGTCATCAAACCATGCTAATTCATTCCGTAGTACAGCTGTAATAATGATTTCCATGGATGATAAGTGTATTATATATATATATATATATATATATATATATATATATATATATATATATATAGATTTGATGCAAGCTACATGTGGAAGTAGATGATGATACGAGTGCAATACCCGAATAGAGTGCTTTTCTGAGGTTTGTCATGGCCTTCTCTCCAATGATTCCGAAGAAGTAATGCTGCAAAGTATGGCTGAAGAGCGAAAGCAATCCTATAGAAGAAAAGATCAACGAATACCATCCAACTTTCTGCTCCGAATCATTCTTGTAATATGATACTCCTATTGTCATGATGAAAACCCAAAACAGGTTTGAGATGCCAGAAAGAGCTGCTGCAAAAGAACCAATAGCAGTCTTTACAAGTTCACTCTGGTTCAATCCAAACCAGATTCTGAAGAATATAGCTACATTTGCTCTTTCTTTCTGTTCCTCTTGCTTTGGAGGATCTGTGAGATGGCTATTGAGCTCTGAATGTTTGGCTGGTTGCTCCACTTGCTCAGAAGAAACATGTTGCTGGATTCTTGCAGTTTCTTCGTTATTATCTATTATTCTGTAATTCGTTTAATTTAAACCGATCAAAAACCTGTTATCTGTTAATCGTGATTATAGGGGTTATTAGTTGTAACTTTTAGTTTCTACAAACCTCGTGCCACCTTGTACACTGATATTCTGCATGTTAAATAAGTTGTTGTAGAATGCACTGCTGTCTAACAAGTCATGGTGCTTTCCTGTCTCTGTAACTTGTCCATTCTCTACAACTACAATCATATCTGCATTGACAATTGTTGACAACCTGTGTGCAATCAAAATGACTGTTCTCCCTTGCATAGCAGTCTCGAGGGCATCCTGGACCAGCTTCTCTGATTCTGAATCAAGTGCACTTGTTGCCTCGTCGAGCATAAGAATAGGAGGGTTCTTTAGGATGGCTCTTGCTATTGCAATCCTTTGTTTCTGTCCACCAGATAACTGCACTCCCCTTTGTCCTACCTGTATTAATTTTATGAGAAGATTATTCAGAATTTAATATATTACAATTGCAAAGTATACTTTATAAGTATATATGAGAGATGGGTAGCTGGCCTCTGTTAAGTATTGGTTTGGAAATTGAGATATGAAAGAGTGTGCATTTGCCATCACTGCCGCACTCTGGATCTGTTGATCATCTGCGCCTGTATTTCCTACCTTCATGTTGTCCTTGATGGTACCAGTAAATAGTGATGGCTCCTGGGAAACGGCTCCTACGTTTCTCCTGAGGAACTTCAAATCTAGATCCTTTACGTTGTGGTTGTCAATGAGAATCTCCCCTGAATGATTTTGCACTTTATTAGGCTTCTGCATCTCAATACATAGTACTGCTCTCATGCATCTGGGAGCCGACCCGTACCAAATGGTGGCGATAGGACTTAACTGACCACTATAACTTGCACCGTCCGTAGCAAGATTTGACGGTCGTGCAACACTATGTTTCAGAACAACTTAGAAGGGAAAAATTACTAATTTCGAATTAACGGTAAGACAACTTCCCCTCCGTAATGCTGTGTTGTACTTGTTGCTGTTAAATTGTTCTGCAACACAGTGTTGCAGTCTTGCAAAGGGCCTTATTTTTTTAAAATCCTGATGTCAGATCTTGAAACGGTCGGTGCAAGATTTGTTGGCCAGTTAAGCCTATAACTACCATTTGTTATGGATCAGCCCCTATATATATCTGTATGTGCGCTCATATAGTTTGTATGCACGTAGATGTGCTTAATATGTCAGGCATGTGCAGGCACATATGCATACTAATAAAAATTTAGGAACTTAAGGTGGATGGAATGGCTACTAACCTTTTGCAGTATCATAGAATCTTGCCACTAGGGAGATGATAGTGCTCTTCCCGCAGCCACTACTGCCTACTAAAGCCACCACCTTTCCTGCTGGGATTGACAACGAAAACCCTTGAAGGATCAGCTTCTCCTTGCGGGATGGGTAAGCAAAGTGTACGTCACGTATGTCAATGTTGCCTTCAACTAACTCGAGCGTCTTCCCTTTTGAGTCATAACTTATGGTGGAATTCCTTTTAATCACCTGAAACACTTCCTTTCCTGCAGCTTTTGCCTGATTGAAGATTTGCATGTCTGGTGCAGCATACGTGAGCGATCTGAAATTCAAACAAAAGCAACCCATTGTAGTGTTCGAAAAGTAAATTTTGTTAAGAGAGTTCGATTCCTTTATACTATCTCCGTCCTGTATTTATTGCAACACATCTTTCAGCGTTTGTGGCATGGATTTTAAGATGTCTCAAAAACGTATTTAACTACTATATTTCTTAAAAAGACATAATATGGTTAACATTTGAATATATCAAAATAAATAAATATATAATATTTAAGTATATTTTTAGTACGTCTTAAGAACATCTTCAACCGCTGGACTATCCCATGGACTATATTTAGTCCATATGACATTAGGAGATGTTCTTTAGTCTTCAATTCTTCCAACAGATGGACTATCCCATAGACTATAATATTAAAAGATTATATTATATTGTTTGAATATAGTTCCATTTAAATATATTTAAAATTATAGTTTATCAAATTCTAGTTCCTTGATATAGTCCACCAGCTTAACCGGAAAAACTGATGGAATTTAGTCCGGCTGCTGGAGTGAAATATGAATCTTAGACTATATTTAGTCTAGGATTATTGCTTCTCCGGCCTGCTGGAGATGCTCTAAACTATGTGCCAGAAACACTAACAGATGTGTTGCCTTAAATATGGGATGGAGGGAGTAATATTTTTTTCTCCTTACATAGCTCCGAACAGAATGCTCATAACTGCAGCTAGAACATCTCCTCCAGTTGATCTTTTTGCTGCAACAACAATTGCTCCAACCCACACAATCAGAGACCATGAACAGAAGGTCACAGTTTGGAACATACCAGTTCCTACGCCCTTTATTAATGCTTCTCCCCTGCACAGTTCTAATTGTCTCCCCATGCATTCTGAAAAAGACTTCATTGCAGAATTTTCTCCTACAAATGCATACACTGTTTTGATCTGTGAAACAGTCTGCCACACAGAGATATGAGGCCATAGATTTAGTTGGTTAGTTTATTAAAAATTAGATCTGCATGCACGAGATAAAGGAGGAAAAGTTGCTATCTTGTTACCTGTTCAACCATTGCAGTAGCTTCTGACAAAAATAACGTCTTTGCAGCTGAAATGGCATTCATTTTTTTGGTATAAGTGGCTCCAATTATAAGAATTAGAGGAACAACCAACAGGGAAAGGAGTGACACCTCCCACGATGATATGAAAGCAATTACAACTCCAGAAAAGAAAGTCGCAAGGCTTGCCAGGAAATGGCCCAACTGTCGGTGAGAAAGTTTATATTTCCATTTATGTGACAAATACTTTGGATATATATGTACATATGATAAATTCATGTAAGAATATTAGCATGTATTGCATTGATATTGTCAAAAGCAGCAGTGTTTAGCTACCGAGTCAAGCACGGTCTCAAATCGAGCCAACTTATTCGATCCGAATATCAATAGAAATTTGCAATTTAAGGAAATTCGAATAATTTATCAAACTTTAAAATTTGCTCATATATGAATTGAGCGAGTACGAATCGAACCCGAAACTCATTTTATTGATGAAACAATTCTATAGTTGGTTGACAGAAGAATTCAAATAACCATCTATACCTTTTCTCCAATAGCGTCTTGTATGACACTCATGTGGTTGCTTATGCCACTGATTATTTTTCCATTTGTTAAATCTGTATCAAAAGCCCCAACCTCCTGACTGAGCACTGCGCGCAAAAATGCTAATCTTAATCGTGCTGCCTGTCTTTGACTTGTGTACATCCAGCACCCAGTCTCTGCACATCCCAAACTAAGGGTCAGTGTGGGAATTCATATATTTTAGATCAAGGATGCTTGAGAACCTTCTTCTTTTCCTTTATTTTTATTTCTGTCTTTTTGTTCTTTAGACAACTTTTTTTTCTGGAATTGGCAAAAGCCGAAAAAAACAATTTTGAAGCCCATTCTTTTTATGAGTTGATGGTCTAGTATTGTAGTTCTTCAATACCAATACCAGAGGGTATGTTCGGTTACCGGCGTTATAGCGTGCATTTGCCATCGCATAAAAAATGGTTTGGTGCATTTAAGCTCCAAACGTGACGTTTGTGAGTTAAATTAGTTGCGTTTAGAATAAGTTGCTTGTAGACATACAAAATGGAACCATAAACGCGCTCCATTAAGCTAGTAGACAAACAAGTACTATGAATGCTGACGGCATCAGTTTTATTTTTAACAGAACAGACGGAAATTATAGACTACCTAGTATTCCAGCAGGAAATGTGGCAATGGCCATGTACCACACATATGGAATAACCTGAACAAATCAAACAACCAATGCATTAGGAGATATTACTGTCCCCACCGCATATTTTTCTGGGAAAATACTGCTAGTATACCTACCTTCTCTAATGCTTTAACCATGGCCTTATTGTCATGAATGTTGTTGCCAAATGCGTCAAGGGCTTTGCCAAGCAGTAGATAGCCAACAGGTTGAGCAAGGCCATGGACAGTTGACCCCAATGTGCCGAGAGCCATCAGCGTCCAATCCAGTGCATCCGCATAGCTCAAAAGCTCATGAAACGACACGCCCTGAGCATCAATCCGATTCTTGATCTCCTCTATTTCTTCTCTTTTCTGATCATCCTGCATTTGTTCCACTGCCATTTTTTTGCACCATGCACGTAGAGGTATGTTAAGCGGATAATGCACATTGTTTGTTGGTCTATTTATGGCTTATGATACCTAAACAATGTGCGCATATCCTCTTGAGGAATATGTGCAGGATATCCTCTGCCAGATTGAAGTCAAAATATTGTTTTAATCTTTCAGTCTTTGTTTGCATCGCTACAATCTTTTGAATGAATTAGGCACCTCAGTTTTATGTAGAGTAATCCATTTGTTTATATATATATATATATGAAAAAAAATATATAAAAAAACTAAACATAAACCAAATTAATTGTATTTAGCTTGCAAAAAATATGTATTAGTGTTCTTACAATTTGACAAATGATGCTTAACTAAAGTGGATAATATTGGCCATCGGAGTAAGTGGTATACTCACCGTAAATAACCTACATTAACTTGTCTTTTGGGCTGATGTTATTCTTGGGACCAAATAAGGGCGTAAATGAACTGAGTCGAATCGAGCCGAGTATTGAGTTGTTCCGATTTAGTTTACAAAATTTATCGACTATAAAATAAGGTTTGATTGAGACTCGTTTAGCTACTGAGTCGACGATCTCGAATCGAATCCGAGTATCAATAGAAAATTACAATTTGAGAAAGTTCGGGTAATTTATCGAACTTTAAAATTTGCTCATATTTGAATCATTTATATTTCGAATCGAGCTCAAATTGTACTTTTAATCAAGCGAGTACGAATCGAACCAAAACTATTTGCTCATTTTACATCCTTAGGAACAAACCATGGTTAATATTATCCATTCTTGACATTCCTGCATACAAGTTAGGTGGTCCACAACATGATTTTATCTCATCTTAAATTTTCAGCCATTTCCAATTTTTATTTTTTTTAAAAAAAATTGAATTAGAGTTGGGAAATGATCAACTGAAAAGGATACTCATAACAAGCCTAAATTCCACAGGAGTCCTATTTTTGCCATTTAGTTTGGAAATAATCATTTGAATTTTTATTTTTTTTGTTGTTTTTATGATAGTATAAAGTTATGCAATTTCTTAAAATTTACTCACATTTTCATTGCATGTCACAATACCTTCTGCTGAAATAAGTTAGTTATGCTCGTAAATAAAGTAATATAAATTAACTAAGATAAATAACAATATTAATTTAACTAATAGCAAATTTACTTATATAAATTAACTAAGATAAACAACAATATTAAATTAACTAACAGTAAATTTACTGCTAGTTAAATATAGTAAAATTAACTAACAGTAAATTAACTAAGATTAAATTAAATAACAATTTAAAGTTTAGAGTTGAATTAACTAATAGTAAATTAACTAATTAAGATTAAATTAAATACTAATTTAAAGTTAACTAAGATAATAACAATATTCAATTAAGTAACAGTAAATTAACTAAGATAAATAACAATATTAAAGTAACTAACAGTAAATAACAATATTAAATTAACTAACAGTCAATTACGGTGTTTGGGTTCTGGAAATGCTTCAAAGTTTATTTTAGGAAACAATAAATAAAGGGTAATATAGATTGCAAAGGGTAATATAGCTATTTAGCAAAAAAAAATAAAAGTATAAAATTTTACTAATGGAAGTAATAATTTCCTAAAAATATATTCTTAGAATTTGAAAGTTTTGCAATAATTAAAAACAACTTCCTAAAAATGAAAAGGTTGGAGTGGAGGGCTTATCCTCTTACAAAAATGAATATATAGCTGGACTAATGAAATCCCAAATAAAATGATCATAAGAAAGAATAATTATAAATGCAAATGTTAATTTCATGGTAAGTTAATCAATTAATCAATACAGTACTAACACAATTCCGACCTAAATATGAATATTGTATTAATTAATTAACCAAAATTAATTTCATTTTAATTACTCTCCTTTAAGTCGCATGATGTTAAATTAATGATAAATAAATAAAAGAAAAAAGCAGATCTTCAAAGTGTTCTTCAATCCAATAGGAACAGGGTTGGTGGCAGAGAAATGTGATACACCTGCTTTAATTTGGTGACACGTTTTTCTTATTTTGTTTTATTAGATTGTTTTTGTCAGGAGTTTGGTGGATGTATTTATTTTTACAAACTAAATATGTTAGTTGTTCTTGTAATATTATTTATAAATAAGTTTAATTTATAAATTGGAACTCCTTAAAAATATAATAAATTTTATACACTAATAGATGTCTTAAAATAATAAATTAATATATTATGAAGACTAATACTATATGTGACGCCCCCAAAACAAGTATACATCATCCATCTTGAGTCGTTAAATACATGGTACATAAATTCAAATACAAACTTAATTATACAACTGTCGTGTAAAATACAACAAAATATAATTGAGAGTTTAAACAAGAATATTGTCATCTAGACAATATCCACACTCAAAGGAGTCCTTATTATATTTATTATTACATTATTCCGTAAAATAGTGAGGACTACTAAAGCGATTTATCCTGGACCATCACTCCATTCTCCGACTCGTCCCAGTTATATTCTCATTTCCTGAAGAGAACAATGAAAGAAATGGTGAGCTCAACTAGCTCAGTAAAAAATATTATGACTAAGATAATGCAGAATAAATTATCTTTAGCTTTCAACAGTATAACAACTGATAGAATACAATAGACAACCAGTTTTAGATCAACAACTGCAGCGGAAATAAGCAATTCATTAGAAGAGTCAAGTAGAGCATATATAAAACCTACTATCTTCTATGATTTAAAAAGTTTTTCATCAACTTCGCTGAGACTCAGCTTAATAAATAAAATCGAATCATCCCTGCACCACGACCAATGATATTCATGTAATCATCAATGGTCATGATTATACCGAATAATTCCTAGTCATAATTATACCAACAACTGTCCATCAATGAACTACAGGCTAATGAGGACTTTTACCACATCATTCGTTACATTACGGTCATAATTATACCGAATAATCCCTGTTCACAATCATATCAAGTCCATCTATGCACGTAAGCCAAAAATGACTTTAATCACAATATAAGTATGAGGATGATGACAATGACATAATAATTCAATAAAACAAGTTCAATGATAAATTTTAAAGATTTATAAATTAATTTATCCAGAAATCAATAACGTCCAAATTGTCAACATGATATTTCTTTGTGGAGTAAAATTCAAGAATGCTCAGAAGATTATTTCCATGAAAAGATACTGAATGAAGCGCAAATATCAAGGATATTCCACTAATTTCATGGAGTATAGAAGCCAAAACTTTAACTGTGGCGCCCCCGAATTCGGGTCCTCTGACCCCGGTCCGGTCATCACGATAAAATACTAACATCCATCTCTAAACAACATACGATAACTAAAATGCGGAATATAATAAACGTACGTCGTTCATTCAAAAGGTGTTACTAGTCCCAAGATACGATAACCTTGATATCATCTTACAATCATACCCTAAAATAAACATTAGGGTTCATATTATATAATTATAATTTAAATTAAGCATAAGATAATTTCTGCTTCTCGTAATAATCCTACATCTTCCCTTTACCCTTGTCCTTTCCTGAGGGCTTAGCTGCAATATAATTCATGATATAGTAAGGATGAGCAAAAGTTTGCTCAACAAGTTTAAGTACAACAATAAGGATATATCATGATGAATGAAAAAATGTCTGACAAAGGGTTCAACAGTATAATATCTGAAGGATTCAACAATATGAATATCATAAGCAAAGATAATGATTGCTTTTAGAATAACTGCTAGTCAAATAGACTTCGAACTATAACACTCCAATGGAATCAATAGCTAATTGACCCTTTGGTTACTGGCTACAGAATAAGTACTTGAGGGGATCAGCCTCACGTACTCTATGTGAAAGTAGTATGCACACAAGCCAATCATGTTTGATGATAAAGCATATACTTTGTAACAATCTTATTCATTTATTAATAAAAAGTATTAATTTATTAAAGGCTTTTAATTATCTACATGATGCTGTTTTATAATATGTGATAAACCCATAGTTTTAAGCAATGCTTTTAGAATAATGATGATGATCATTCTAATGAGATCTAAATTCTTAGAAAGCTTAAAAACTAAAATAGTTCCCAATCATTGGATTACTAAATTGGGGATTAGTGAATCCGGATAGATTGTACATACATCGTTCTTGCTTTCATTGGATGAGGATGATTGATCTCATGATCATTTTGTGTGGAGACACCAAAGCAAGTATGTAGGTGCTTATTAGAGAATAAGTTCATTTGAACGCGTGGCTCAATTAAGGAATACCTAATGGAGTTTTATTTGCTGTCAATAGAATTCTGTAGTGATAGTAGAAGACAAGTAATCCTTCGACTTGAGATCATCGTAGTATCTTGTGTATGATGAGTTATACTTTGACTTATTCCTTAAGACCCTTAGGGTATATCAAAGGGTATGCTTGGGTATAATAAGTTGTACATGGAGATAATGTATGATCAATAAAGAATCTACCACTTCTAATAAAAAGAAATGTCCTATGTGATTCGATAAATGACAAACCAAAGTAGTCCTGGTTAAGGCAGTAATGAAATTAGAAAGGAGTTTCTAATTTGCATTATTGGAGTTGTGCATTTAAGGATCGAAATACATATAATTAAATAAAATAAGACTCGATACAAGAATTCCATGTCTTATATTTAATTGGGACATTGTATGGTGGAAGGATTGAATCAGACATTTGAACTATTTACTCAAAGGTTCTTTAATGATTAATGTTAAAATCTATATTATCCGGAAAGTCGTTGATCGCTAGGAAGGCTTATCCCTATTGTAGAATAAATATTATTTATTTAAATAAATTAATTATTTAATTTATTTATTTAAATAAGATTAGAATTGTTCTAATTGATTTATTCACAATTAGGTTTAATATGGAGAACCTAAAAGGGTCACACCATAAAAAGGAAGAATAATTATTTAAGAAGTTAATGGCATAATCGTAATAATATGTTAAGTATATTTAATTTAAATCCATGGTGATAGAATAAATTAAATAGCTTAATATTTATTATTTAATATTTTAGAAATATTAAATATAAATTAATAAGAGAGTCTTATTAATATTATTACAATTATTATTATTTTAATTTCTAAAAGAGTTTAGGAATTAATTTAATATAAGTACTTTCATTTATTCCTAATTGGATTAGGAAGGAAAATTAATTAAAGGAGTTTAATTAATTATCCCTAATAAGATTAGGGAGCTTAATTAATTAAAAGAATTAATTAATTAAAACCCAATTCCTTAATTGTTAAGGTGGGTTGCCCACATCTATAAATAAGAGGAGTCTTATTATGGGTGGTATGGGTTGTTGACTTTAACAAAAGACGTAATAATTCCAAGTTGTTGGAGTACGCTTTTCTATAGAGATAGAAAAACTAGGGTTTAGCCAACCACCTTCTTGAATTTTCTTCTTCCTGGTGGATCACCTCTCTAGAGGCCAAACATTTGGATGGCTAACGTTGATCGAAAGGAAGGAACCAAACCCGGTGGATTCAAGATTGAACGCGAAAGGATTTGGAGGTGAACTTGCACACGAGGAAGTTTCGATCTTCAAGGGTATGATTTATTCTTTATCTTTTGTTTAATTAATAATTGTGCATAAAGGGTGATCCGGATATATGGTTTGTAAATTTTTTAAACTCGATTTTACACGCCCGCATTAATTTTGTAATTTGATCACATACATATGAATATTCTAAAACCTAATGATTGGCATCGAGCCCAAACCTTTATGTAAATTATTAATTATTTTAATTTGATATTATATTGATATGTGTTTAGAATAATTTAATTGGGCATAATTTTATTGTATAAAATTTAATAAATAAATAAATAAATAAATAAATAAAAAAAAAAGAACCGAAACCTGTTAACAGGTGACCTTGATTTCCGTGCCCCTTTTAAACTAAAAGTATTAAAAGCTACGGAAATCAGCTGAAGGTTAATTATATATATTATATATATATTAGATACTTTAAAAAATCGTGGAGAAATTGTACACGAAAATGGCCAGCTGCTTGTTTTAATTCATTTTGCATACACGGTTTTCAAGGGAGCTAAGTTGGCAAGTTTCACATATTTTTTTTTTAAGGGAACGGATACCAACGATAAGCAACAGGATTATATTTTTTTATTATATTATATATATATAATAGTTATATATATATATATAATAGTTATATATATATATAATATATTATTCTCAATAATTTTATAATTAAAATAAAAGGTTTATTTTAATTTTAAAATAAAAAGTTTATTTTAATTTTAAAATAAAAAGTTTATTTTAATTTTAAAATAATAGGTTTATTTTAATTTTAAAATTAGAATTTCATGCTAACTAATTAGAGTTGGAATTGGATTCCATGATAACTAATTGGAGTTGAAATTGGATTCTATGTTTCCTTAAATAAAGAAGTTTATTTAGATATGAAATAGGATTTCATATTATTCAAAATAAAAGAGTTTATTTGTGAATAGGAAAGAAAATCCGTGTTTCCTTAAATAAAGGAGTTTATTTAAATATGAAATAAGATTTCATATTATTCAAAATAAAGGGTTTATTTGTGAAATAGGAAATATAATCCAAGTGTTTCCTTTAATATTTTTTTTACATGGAATTGGATTCATAATTAATTAAAATAAAAGAGTTTATTTTAATTAGAGATTTTTTATTACATGGAATTGGATTCCATAATTAATTAAAATAAAGGAGTTTATTTTGATTAAAATTTTGATTAAAATAAAATAGTTTATTTTATTCAAAATTGGATAAATTAAAATAAAATAGTTTTATTTTGATTTAAATTTGGATTAAAATAAAGGAGTTTATTTTGATTCAAAATTAGATTTTATACTAACTAAATTTGCCCATTAAATGATATCAATATATATATTAAATATTTATTATTCATGAGATGAATGTTATTTATTGATGCATATGGTGATGTGTATGATAATAAATGGGATTGATTATGATTATCACCAATATGATTGGATTTTATTTTAGTTGGATGTACGAACGTATGGGTTTTATTAAATGGGGTCTGCGTGCAGACTGCCTTCTCTAATTTTTTCGAATGTAAATTCTATCTCCTCCTATGTACTTCCCTCGATCACGATCAAGGTTTCTATTTATTTTAAATAGTTTTGTAATAGGAATAGTTAGAATTAATTTTGAAGAATTAGAGATCAAGGGCAAGTGAGCGCTTGAAGACCCATTTTGTAATGGAGCTAGGGTTTAAATGTAATAGTTATATTTAAATATTATTTCTTGCACCCCTCAGGGTTTGAATTTTTGTTCACTTGGTGGCTCTAGTGAACCAAACTAGAATAAAAGTCCATAATCAATCGGGTAGAATATAGTATTCTATATGTGCATGCTTATACTATATATATTATATATTATGCAAACACGCTTCGCATGTTTATTAATATGACGCGTATTTTATATATATATATATAATGCCGCTTAAACAAGATGAGACAAATTAATAACAAAACCCTCAATTTTTATATTAAGTCCTAAGCGTTCAAAGATATTTGGAATATTGAACGTCAGCTTCAAGCATGATAAAATTAATAGAGTATTAAATATTTAATATGAGTTTGTTGTGTCACCACAAGGCAAGTATTAAGTATTTAAGATGTTAATTTATCACATTTGATGCTTATAAAAAAATTGAACAATATTGTTTTGTTGTGTCACCACAAGGATGATATTTTCTTTTTGAATATATGGAGTGCTAGGTCGGACTTAACTTGGATAATTTTGATTCGGATGTGCCACCACTGATCAAAATAATCTAAGAGGCAAAATACAAGGAGTTGCATAGTTGATGTAATTGACAAAAGTTGTCTACCTATTTATTTATATATAGTTTGTTGTGTCACCACAAGGCTATATACATTTGAAATGGGATCCTTATTCTCACTAGCAAATCTTTAATTAGAATTTGCTTTAACTATATAAGTGAGGTAATATAGTTTGAAGAAAATAGTGGGAGATACCAATTTAAAACAAGACCTAATTTATTTTGGTAATTAATAATAGAATGTATGTTAAAATGTTGTTAATTACAAATTCATTTCTGTAATTTTACAATGTCTAAAATTACTATCACTACGAAGCATATTAGATGCTAAATTAACCGAATCAATTAAACGGATTGGTTAAGGAATTTGAGAATAGTTCTCATAGTGAAAAGCTATCTTATGTCCTTAATACGCCTATCCTCGCAATGGTTGCGCATAATGCCTCCGAGGAAGAGATTGCTACTTTTAGAAAGTGGCAAGATGATGCACAATTGGCTCAACGCATCATGCTCGCATCCACGAGTAACGAGCTTCAAACACAAGATGAAACTATGGATGCTCCTACTATATTCCCGCACATCAAGTAGTTGATGGTGAGGAAAAGTAGGATCGATAAGTATCGAGATATCTAAGGAGCTCTTCCGATCTAGAATGGCCAATGACACTATATAGTATGGATAAAAAGTTCTTAACATAATCAATTTGATTGATAAATTAGGACAACCGGTTTTGTCATGGATGGAGAGTTGAGCCAAGATTTGATCTTCGCACTCACTTAGGACTCCTTTTCACAATTGTTGTGAATTTTTCATATGAACAAGCTAGATATCAGCTTCGTTGATTTGCTTAACATGTTAAAAAATGATGAGAGTCACTTTCCAACCAAGAAAGACCATGTCTTACTGGTAGGGGCCAAAGGATCTTCTGAAAAGAAGAACGATTCAAAGAAGGTATATAGAAAGGCATAAACAAAGGATAATAAGAACAAAACTGATATGGATGGCAAAGGCGTTTGCTTCCACTACAATAAGCCAGGACACTGGAAAGAAACTGCAAGAAGAATCTTGCAGAGGCTAACCAAAGAAGCTTAGTGAAGTTTCGGTTACAATACAATTTTGTTCATGATTTAAATAAATTTTTCTTTAAGTCAAGGTTCTACTTGGGTATTGGATACCGACTTTGGTTATCATAAATATAGATTTATGAAGGGACCAAACAGAAGTAGAAAGCTAAACAAATATAAGTAATCCTATATGCGAAAAATGAAGCAAAGGTTCTTTGCATTAGCTATAGAAACTTATAGTTTAAAGATCGCTTACTAGCAAGTCTATTAAGTCAATAAGTTATTATTGTATTCCAATTCTTGTTTGAAACATTATTTCCATTTTATTCTTTGGACAATAAGATTTTTGGTATTATAATTAAGAACAATTGTTGTTCTATTTATAATAATAATGTTTTGTATAGAACTGGAATATTACTTAATAAATTTTGTATACTTGACTTACATGAAAATAATTTTGCATATTGAACAAATTAGTATAAGAAAAGGAGATGATCATTCAAAGAGTTGAATGTGTGTATTTGCTGAAATACAAGTGTGAATTATTTGAAAGGTTCAAAGAATTCTAAAGTGAAACAAATTGGCAATGTATTAAGATTCTTTGATTAGATCAAGGAATAAATACTTGTGCAATAAGTTTCTAGATCATCTCAAATGGTTTTCTCACAATGGACGCCTCCAGATACGCAATAATTGATTGATGTATCTGAAAGGAAAAATCATACCTTGTTGGACATGGTACGGTCCATAATGATTTTACCGACATTCCAAAGATATTTCTAGGATCATGTCATGTAGAAATGGGTGATATCTACTGTAACAGTAACCTCAAAATCCAGCCCCAAGACTCCATAAAAGTTATGGATGAGGAGGATTCCTAATCTTAAGTATGTTAAGATAAGTGGGTTCCAACTTATGTGAAAAGGTTTCAAAGGATAAGCTTGGGACAAGATTTGACAATCTGATTTGTGGGACATCCTAAAGTAAGTTTAGGGTATATGTTCTATAATTCTACTTAGCAAAAGGTGTTTGTTACGAAACACGCGCTTCCTAAGATAAAGGCGTTTATCATTAAAAGGGCTAGTGGGAGGATAATAGATCTTCAAGAGTTCAAGAACCACAAAACACTATAAGTCAAATAAGAGGAACTCAGTAGATAGACCTATTGTACCACAAATCAATCGTGAAGTCCGGAATAGTAATCAAGAAGATACATGGGAGGTATGGATTCATCATGGATGATGATGATGAGAGTACGATCATAGAAGATGATGATCCGAGTTACATTCGATGAGGTAAGACTTCTAGTGTGTACAAAAGGGGTCAGTGGGAGCGTCGTGAAATTTCTAGTATTATATGTTGATATACTACGGATAAGGAATGACATACCAATGCTATAATCATTAAAGATAAAGTTGTCTAAACATTCCTCCATGAATGGTTCTTGAAGAGTATCTTAATTGGGGATAAAATCTATATAGATAGATTTAAGAGGATGCTCGACTTAACCCAAGGAACGTATATTCATTTGATGTTAAAGTCGTTTAGCATGGCAAACTCCAAGAGATGTCTCATGTTGATGAGCCATGGAGTGTATCTCTCTTAATAGTCCCCATAGACTCCAAAGAAGAGAGATTGCATGAGTGACAATCATGTATGCAATGAAATGTACGAGACCGATGTTGATCGGTCATATTTCGAGAAGATCACCGTAAGATGTTGAAAACATCTTAAAGTGCTTAACCCAAGCACTAAGGATGTGATCATATTCATGGTGGGTCCGAATTAAAACTAGAGGGCTTCACAGACTCAAGTTTTTCGCATGCACCAAGACGACAGAAAAATCCACTTTAAGGTAAAAGGTTACCTTGAGCAGTTGGTGTAGTGAATTCGAAAGGTTCCAAACAATGAAAGAGTTCTTTGGTTTAGTGATAAAGACAAAGTATATAGCTATAAATGAAGTCGCAAGTTGATTGTTTGGATTAAAAGTTCATTACTGTAACTAGGAATAGTTCCTAAATCTCATCTTGGATCTAAACATGTGTTGTGGCACTTTCATTTGATTATTAGAATCATTGAAAGATGGGAAATCACTATAGAGATAGTGGACTCTCATGAACAACATTACATATCCATTAACTAAAGCTTATCCAACAACAGGATAATCGTCACTAGAGAAGAAGAGTATAAGATACCATGGCGATTGGCTTTAGTGCAAGTGGGAGATTGAAAGTAGTATGCACACAAGCCAATCATGTTTGATGATAAAGCATATACTTTGTAACAATCTTATTCATTTATTAATAAAAAGTATTAATTTATTAAAGGCTTTTAATTATCTACATGATGTTGCTTTTTATAATATGTGATAAACCCATAGTTTTAAGCAATGCTTTTAGAATAATGATGATGATCATTCTAATGAGATCTAAATTCTTAGAAAGCTTAAAAACTAAAATAGTTCCCAATCATTGGATTACTAAATTGGGGATTAGTGAATCCAGGATAGATTGGTACATACGTTCTTGCTTTCATTGGATGAGGATGATTGATCTCATGATCATTTGTGTGGAGACACTAAAGCAAGTATGTAGGTGCTTATTAGAGAATAAGTTCATTTGAACGTGGCTCGCTAAGGAATACCTAATGGAGTTTTATTTGCTGTCAATAGGAATTCTGTAGTGATAGTAAGACAAGTAATCCTTGGGCTTGAGATCATCATAGTATCTTGTGTATGATGAGTTATACTTTGACTTATTCCTTAAGACCCTTAGGGTATATCAAAGGGTATGCTTGGGTATAATAAGTTATACATGGAGATAATGTATGATCAATAAAGAATCTACCACTTCAATAAAAGAAGAGAAATGTCCTATGTGATTCGATAAATGACAACCCAAGTAGTCCTTGGTTAAGGCGTAATGAAATTAGAAAGGAGTTTCTAATTTGCATTATTTGGAGTCAGTGCATTTAAGGATCGAAATACATATAATTAAATAAAATAAGACTTGACAAAGAATTCCATGTCTTATATTTAATTGGGACATTGTATGGTGGAAGGATTGAATTTACAGTAACTATTTACTCAAAGGTTCTTTAATGATTAATGTTGAAATCTATATTATCCGGAAAGTCGCTGATCGCTAGGGAGGCTTATCCCTATCAGTAGAATAAATATTATTTATTTAAATAAATTAATTATTTAATTTATTTATTTAAATAAGATTAGAATTGTTCTAATTGATTTATTCACAACCTAGGTTTAATATGGAGAACCTAAAGGGTCACACCATAAAAGGAAGAATAATTATTTAAGAAGTTAATGGCATAATCGTAATAATATGTTAAGTATATTTAATTTAATCTATGGTGATAGAATAAATTAAATAGCTTAATATTTATTATTTAATATTTTAGAAATATTAAATATAAATTAATAAGAGGAGTCTTATTAATATTATTACAATTATTATTATTTTAATTTCTAAAAGAGTTTAGGAATTAATTTAATATAAGTACTTTCATTTATTCCTAATTGGATTAGGAAGGAAAATTAATTAAAGGAGTTTAATTAATTATCCCTAATAAGATTAGGGAGCTTAATTAATTAAAAGAATTAATTAATTAAAACCCAATTCCTTAATTGTTAAGGTGGGTTGCCCACATCTATAAATAAGAGAGTCTTATTATGGGTGGTATGGGTTGTTGACTTTAACAAAGCACGTAATAATTCCAAGTTGTTGGGAGTATGCCTTTTCTATATAGAGATAGAAAAACTAGGGTTTAGCCAACCACCCTTCTTCTTGAATTTTCTTCTTCCGTGGTGGATCACCTCAGAGGCCAAACATTTGGATGGCTAACGTTGATCAAAGGAAGGAACCAAACCCGGTGGATTCAAGATTGAGCGCTAAAAGATTTGGAGGTGAACTTGTACACGAGGAAGCTCGATCTTCAAAGGGTATGATTTATTCTTTATCTTTTCGTTTAATTAATAATTGTGCATAAAGGGTGATCCGGGTATATGGTTTGTAAATTTTTTTAAACTCTGATTTTACACGCTTCCGCATTAATTTTGCAATTTGATTGCGCACATGAATATTACAAACCTAACACTATGTATATGCATAACATTTAAATCTGTTCATTGTATCTTTGTTAGATACCTGCAATCCCCTATCATAGAAAGGGGTGTTCGTTCAGTCTAAGAATCCTTACCATCAATTGGTTTGGATAGCTTTTATAAAATTTTATAGACTTGTTTGACCGGACAAAGGTTCAGACTCTATTACTTGCAACACAATAAATTCGAATACTTGCTTAATATAATTTAGAGTAAGTTTAGGAAAACTTGCTTAACAAAAGTAGGGTTCAAGGAACTTGCTTAACAAAAGTAGGGTTCAAGGAACTTGCTTACGGTATGCGTCGAATAAAGTAATGCAAGGGTTTAAGATACTTGCACAATCAAATGGTGAAGTTTAAGGGAACTTGTCCGTTTGCTCAGCTACAGTATAATACTAGCTTTAACTAACTTGCGTTGAAACGACCTAACATTAACAAGTCGGTCTTTCAATTAGCATGTGTAAACTAATACGAGTCTACACTTAAAAGAATTCAGTCATCACATGGCATGCTTTTTAACACATTATATGACCTATTGGTCACACATTACAAAGTAAAGTAATCATATAAGCATGCTTTAACTTTCAGAACCAAAAACAGTTCATCTTGGCAAGATCGCAGGATTAGCAAGAAATTGCTACGGGTCTCAAAGCTTAGGGATTCAGCCTTGAATGCTATTGTCCCTTCGCCGCACTCAAGGTTGAGCTTCGCACTTTTCGACTTCAAATTCAATTCTAACATACCAACTACACATATATTTTAACATACGTACATGCTAGAGTTTCACATATAACACATGACCATACTTGAATTCATTACCACAAGTTTAACTTATGGTTTATATGTCATTAAAATATAAAAGGTCATGCAATCATCATGCTTAATACAATCTTGGCAATACAATACTTAGTAGTTATGCTCGTATATAGACAACACATGTATACTTTACTCACATAGTTCATGTTCTAGAAATTTCCTTTTCTTTATGACTGTGTGTGCATAAGTGAAAACCATACATTAATCAAACTATGATCATGTCAATATGTCTATAGGCATAATGAATCCTAATACACATGCTTGAATGGTCATAACATACTAATCTTATTACTTGATGACATTAGCTTCCTCATTCTAACTTTCTTTGAATTTTTACACTAAGTCAACTTAGTACATACAAGGCATCTTAACATGTAACTCTCATGCATTTACAACATATATTCAAGCCACATATGCATGTTCAAATGGTCAGATCTTATAAGATAAAGTCTTGGTCAAGTTCACTTTTGAAATCACAAATCTCATTTCAATACTACAAGTATTGTGTCCATTATTGCTATACATGTTCATACTACATGCATGTGCCTACATGTGCATGTTAAAACAGTTTACAAGCTTGCTCTACCATGTACTAACAAGTTAGGATGAAACAGATCAAAACAGAAAACATCGTCAGGTCGTCAGAGGATTTGGGCAATTGCCACTGCACCTTAATAGATATTTAGTATGAATTACCATGTACTGAGAAAAAACTGGGTTGGGTTCGCAGAATGCAACAAGCCGCCCTAGTCTAAATAGAGCGCAATGCCACTTGAAACTGTATCGAGAGACAAGAAGGTTTGCTCTGTTCGGCAGAGTGACTACCAACATGATTACACTTGCTTCAAACATGCTCCAAACCATTTTGTGAGAATTCAAACATGTAAATAAACTTCCTAAACACATTATATCATGCTAATTCACTTTGACTAATCAAAGAATTTCAAGTAATTTTAAGAAATTGACAAAACCCATTTCAAGAACACAAGTTAATATTTTATACCTCTTGAAGCTTAAAGAACTTAGTTTCTTTCTTCTGAGCTTGCTAATCTTCTTCTTTAGACAATACACTCACAAACTCAAGTTATCAGAGTTTCAACCAACAAATGCAAACAACGTAAAACTGAGAAATTGGGCTACTATTTATAGAAGAAATTGGGACTGGTTAATTGGATTGCACTGAGGTTGAACTCATGGTGCATTAGGAGAACACATTGGATAATTTGGAGTTGGCCAACCACCAATTGCTAGCAATCATGGCTACACAACTCTAGCCTTTTTGATTTGTTAAGTTTTTCACGCAATGGAGAAATAGCCACTGTTCATGTACTAATGAGACACTCATTTTGGGACAAGGAAATAATTCTCAGCATACTTGATCAACTAAGGCTTGGTTTGGACACTATAATTCTCATAATGTAATATAAATGTGTTACTACTACTACACAATTTATTTATTATAACATAGGTTATAAAGATTCAAAGAGCATACAATATATTTCCTAATTACAAGATATCTAGTAGTGCACATACATATAACAATATTATTATGCAACTCACATGAATGCAAATAATTCATTACTATATGACATATTAATGTGCCCTTATACTATATAAAATATATAGTTAACTACCATAATAAAGGTTTACTACATTGCACAAATAAATCAAGTAAACATATAATCATAATCTATTGCACATTAATTATTATTTATCAAATAATAATTATTAAATAACACACTATCAATTAATTACTCATAGTTGCAATTAATTAATAAATAAACTCTTGCTACTATATTCAAATAAATTGAATATTTAAATAATACTCTTATCAAGTCTTTGATATTAGAAACTTAGGGTTAGTCCACTAATTTAAATCAACTATTAGTCACTCCCTTTAATTATTTCGTACATTCACATAACCATATAAGGTTTAAATAATCTCACAAAACTAACTCGTTAAAATTAAATCACATATTTAATTAATAAGGAATTTCAAATTCGTGGACGTTACATTAACCAACTGAGTATAATAGAATATATGAATCTGCAAATGGATTTTAAATCGCCATGCCAGAATCCACGTAAGCGAGCATCATTTCCACAATTTAATAAGGAATGAATACGAAGGATCATTCACCATGCATGTGGTAAATCCATATAGACAGGTTATTCCAACAGAATAATAAATAATGGAATAACAAAAGAATTTCACAATGTATGCGGTACTTTGCATAGACAGGTTATTCCAATATAATAATAAAGAATGGAATAATAAAAGAATTTCACCATGTATGTCTTATCTTGATAGTCAAAGTTATTCCAACATAATAATAAAGAATGGAACGGTGTCATGCGTAATCCCACATGCATGAGGATATTCCAATGTAATAATAAAGAATGGAATAACAATGTAATTTCACCAAGCACGCGATAGACCCTTACGCAGCAAAAGTTATTCCAATGAGAATAATAAATAATGGAACGAGTCAAATGCGTAATACGATAGATAGGATATTCCAAATGTAATAATAAAGAATGGAATAATGTAAAAATTTCACCATGTATGCGATTGCTTGATGCATAAAAGTTATTCCAACATAATAATAAAGAATGGAATAACAGAAGCTCTATTCATGAATACGAAAGAAATAATACCTCTTACCTTAAAAAGAAACTGGATACTGGAGTAGAGAGGTAGTAGACTTCTCTTCTTTTGTAAGACCCCAACTTTTATGAATAAAGAATAATTTTCTCGAAATATATTTTTGAATATTATGGTGTGGATTTGATATAATGTTATAGTTGTGGGTAATATTTATAAATTTTGCAAAGTAAAGAAGTGGTTATATAATATTCGATTGATCGGGAAATATTTGTTTTAACAGGAAATATTCGTATGACGGCACAATCATTGGTGGACCCCACAACGGAAGTATTGTTGTAGTTAGAAAACGACAGAATTATCTTTTTATAGAAATAACGGCGAAAGTGTTACCGTTAAAACTGTTGAACTACCCGGTAGTAAAAGTACAGTAATACGTGTGGTTGCATAGTAACACACGGTATTGATTATAGATGCTTACGTGAGAAGTCACTCAGTTATACTCAATTATTGCTATAGTAATTGCTGCATCATATCTCTCATATTATTGATTCGATTATTGTCATAGTATCATCTACATAATATGATATATTATTAAATCAATAATTGAGACGACAAAGTTATTCATATTATTAAATTATAATATTTACAATGTCTAGAAGTTCTGTCAAGGAGAGGTTTGATCATCTAATTGCGCGTCAATAAGGAGAAATCCTTATCGGAAAGCCCCCTCTTTCCTAGAAACGACTTGGTTGTTAAATATTGTAAGTTATAATATTAATGATGAATAAGTTCGTGTTGATTAAAGATGAAATTGATAGATCCATTGTATTGGAATTATTAGTGTTAGTGGAAATCGACATTTATTTCGATATTAATTGATGTCTGGAAGGTATACTGACCAGTCGGGTAATTAACCGAATAAATGAGCAATTAATTGCTATTAATTCACATGATTATAACTATTTGTTCACATGTGTGTACTATTAATTCACATTCTTGTACTATTAGGGGAGTTGGTCCAAGATTGATAATACTTGCATGATTAAGTTAAAAATGGAGGTATAGATGGATGTACTATACTGTAATTCGTATTTTTACATGATTATAACTATTGATTCACATGATTGAACTATTGATTCACATTATTTACTATTAGGGGAGGTGGTGCAAGTTTGATAAAAGAAAAGTTGAAGGTATTGTACTGTAATATTTTGAGCCCCAAAACGTGCAATTATCGAAACTATATTTTCCTATAAATAGAAGCTCATTCTTCCTTCATTTCTCACCAATTCACTAAAGATATAGAACAATTATTATAGAGAGAAAGAAGAAGAGAAGTCTGTTACCTCTCTACTCCAGTATCTAGTTTCTTTCTAAGGTAAGGGATATTATTTCTTTCGTATTCATGAAGAGAGCTTCTGTTATTCCATTCTTTATTATTATGTTGGAATAACTCGCTCTATAATAAATCATCGCATATATGGTGAAATTCTTCGTTATTCCACTCTTTATTATTACATTGGAATATCCCTGTTTTATGTAATTACGCTGAACTGGTTCCATTCATTATTATTCATTGGAATAACTCGTCTGCATTTGCCTATCGCATGCATGGTGAATTCTTTGTTATTCCATTCTTTATTATTCTCGTTGGAATATCCGTGCTGCGTGCGATTACGCTAGAACGGTTCCATTCTTTATTAATCTGTTGGAATAACTCATGCATCATGCGATCTATCGCATGCATGGTGAATTCTTACGTTATTCCATTCTTTATTATTACATTTGAATATCACGCTGCTGCGGATTACGCATGACATGGTTCCATTCTTTATTATTCTCGTTGGAATAACTTCGCATGTGGATTATCACATGTATGGTGAATGATCCTTCGTATTCATTCCTTATTAAATTATGGAAATGATCATCACGTGGATTAGCGCGCAGCGGTGAAAATCCATTTCAGATTTCATATATTCTATGACACTCATTTGGTTAAAGTTTTGGCTTCTATACTCCATAAAATTAGTAGAATATCACGGATATTTGCGCTTCATCCCAAGTATCTTTTCATGGAAATATTCTTACGAGCATTCTTAAATTTTACTCCACAAAGCAGTATCATGTTGACAATTTGGACGTAATTGATTTCAAGATAAATTAACTTATAAATCTTTAAAATTTATTCTTGAACATGTTTTATTGAATTATGATGTCATTGTCATCATCCTCATTCTTATATTGTGATGAAAGTCATCTTTGGCTTACGTGCATAGATGGACTTGGTATGATTATGACCAGGGATTATGCGGTATAATCATGACGTATAATGTTATAAATGATGTGGTAAAAGTCCTCAGTAGCCTATAGTGTATTGATGGACAGATTTTGGTATGATTATGACCAGGGATTATTCGGTATAGTCATGACCATTGATAATTTAATGAATATCCTTGGCCCGTAGTGCAGGGATGACTCGATGATGTGGTTTATTTATTAAGCTGAGTCTCAACGATAAAAATTGATGAAAACATTTTAAATCATAGAAGATAGTAGATATCATGCACTACTTGACTCTTCTAATGGATTGCTTATTTCGCTGTAGTTAAACTTGATGTCAATTGTATTTTATCAGTTTATCATTGTTGAAGACTAATGATAATTTATTCTGCATTATCTTAGTCATAATATTTCTTACTGTGCTAGTTGAGCTCACCCTTTCTTTCACTGTTCTCTTCAGGAAATGAGAACGTAGCCAGGACTAGTCGGGGAATGGAGTGACGGTCCAGATGATAGCATTAGTAGTCCTCACTATTCTGTTAAATAGTGTGACAATAAATGTAATGAGGACTCCATTGAGTGTGGATATTGTCTAGATGACAATATTCTTATTAAAAATCTTAGATTATGTTTTGTCGTATTTTACACGACTGCTATATAATTAAGTTGTATTTGAATTTTGTACCATATATTTGGCGACTCAAGATGGGTGATGTATACCTATTTTGGGGGGCGCCACGGTTAATATCAAAGCTTAGGGATATGATCCCCGGCCGAGATGTGAGGCAAGAACTAGGAGGGGAGAGACGGGAAATTCCTTCGCTAGTATGACCTACCTAAGTTTATTTGGTATTTAATTGGTTGGTCAGAGTATAGGGATAATATGTGATATGTTAATTAACCCTTGTTTTTTGGCAGTATTTGAAAATGGCATCCAAAAATGTTGAGATAAATAATGAAGCACATGAGACCGTTGAGTCACTACAGATTAATACCCAGAATAATGTGCAACGGAAAGACAATAATCCTCATGTAAACAATAACACCGATGAAATGGTGAACGATGGGATGTTCAGAGGCTTTATGCAATTCATGCAACATCAGGCGAAAGTGGCTCCTGTCCAAAATGCAGGTAGAAACACTGACAACTCTCGGACGGTCACCGCATTAAGCGATTCAAGGATTTGGGACCACCAAGTTTTTTGGAGAGCCAAAACCACTTAAGGCGTAAGACGTGGATAAAGCGAGATCAACAAGATATTTGATGTCTTGGGATGCTCCGAGGAGCAAAAGGTTCCCTTTGCCACCTTCATATTCATGTAGAAGAGGTAGATTCTTGGTGGAAATCAGTAAAGCGTACTCAACTGTCGACTCAAAATGTCTTGGTAGAAGTTCCAAGAGCTGTTCAATGACAAGTACTTTCCTGAAAGTATTCATCACATGAAGGAGGTAGAGTTCATCAAGATTGAGCAAAACAATAGACCATGGCGCAGTACGAAGCTAAGTTTTTCGAGTTGTTTCGATTTGCGTCCCACTTGGTTGATAATGAGGAGAGAATGACGCGGATGTTTCTAAGAGGTTTGAAACCCAAGATACGCCAATACCTAATTTCTCACAAACTATGTTTGTGTTCAGATGTTGTGAATAAGGCTCAGTTATTGGAGCGCGATAATGAGTCAACCCAACCAAGAGAGAGCACCCGACAAGTCGATAATACCAGTGGTAGCAGTCATCGAAGCGGTGACAACAAACGTGGAGGGAATCAACATGCTAGAAATGATAATCACTTCGGTGGTAATCATGGCCATGACAATAAAAGTGGACATTTCAAGAAGAGGAGATTCAACAAGGATGGAAAGACGTCAGCACCAGCACCTATTGTTAAGGAAGGAGAACGACCATTTGGTCGATGTTACAAATGTGGAGGGAAGGACACATAAGTCCAAACTGCACGATGCAGTCCAAAGCGTGTTATAATTGTGAAAAAGAAGGTCACCTAGCCTGATTTTGTCATGCACCAAAGTCAAGTTCAGCTGGGATGGAGGCATCAAAGGGTGTCTCAAATAAGGCAAAACCGTTAGTTCAAGGGAAAGTGTGATGCCCCCAAAACATGTATACATCACCCATCTTGAGTCTCCAGATACATGGTACAGAATACAAATCCAATCTTAAATATACAACATGAGCTGTGAGTTTTAATACAAATATTGTCTTCTAGACAGTATTCAAACTCAAAATAAGTCCTCAATACATTTATTATCACATTATTTCATAAAATAGTGAGGACTACTAATGCTATCATCTGGACCGTCACTCCGTTCCCCAACTAGTCCCTGCTACGTTCTCATTTCCTGAAGAGAACAATGAAAGCAAAAGGGTGAGCTCAACTAGCCCAGTAAGAAATATTATGGCTAACATAATGCAGAATAAATTATCGTTAGCCTTCAACAGTGTTAAACTGATACAATATAACAAACATCAAGTTTAACTGCAGCGGAACAAGTAATCCATTAAAAGAGTCAAGTAGAGAATAAATCTACTATCTTCTATGATTTAAAAGGTTTTTCATCACTTTTATAGCTGGGACTCAGCTTATTAAATAAACCACGTCCCTGCACTACGGCCAAGGATATTCATTAGTATCACGACCACAAATTATCCATGCACTACGGGCCAAGGATACTCGTGTTTTCATCAATGGTCATGATCATGCCAACAACTGTCCATCAATGCACTACGGGCCAATGAGGACTTTTACCACATCATTTGTAACATTACGGTCATGACTATACCGAATAATCCCTAGTCATAATCATATCAAGTCCATCTATACACTACATACCACAAATGACTTTCAACATAATATAAACATGAGGATGATGACAATGACATAATAATTCAATAAAACAAGTTCAAGAATAAATTTTAAAGATTTATAAGTTAATTTATCTTGAAATCAAAAACGTCCAAATTGTTAACATGATACTGCTTTGTGGAGTAAAATTCAAAAATGCTCAAAAGAATATTTTCATTAAAAGATACTAGATGAAGCGCAAATATCCAGGATATTCTACTAATTTCATAGAGTATAGAAGCCAAAACTTTAACCAATTGAGTATAATAGAATATATGAAACTGCAAATGGATTTTTTCGCCATGCGAGAATCCACGCAGTATGCATCATTTCCACAATTTAATAAGGAATGAATACAAAGGATCATTCACCATGCATGTGGTAATCTACATAGACATGTTATTCCAACAAAATAATAAAGAATGGAATAATAGAAGAATTCACCATGCATGCGATAATCGCATGCATAAAAGTTATTCCCAATGTAATAATAAAGAATGGAACCAGTCATGCGAAATCCGCATGATGTGATATTCCAATGTAATAATAAAGAATAAAATAATAATAGAATTCACCGGGCATGCGATAGGTAATCGCATGCATGAGTTATTCCAACAGAATAATAAATAATGGAACCAGGTCATGCGTAATACGCATAGACAGGATATTCCAACAGAATAATAAAGAATGGAATAACAGAAGAATTTCACCATGTATGCGGTACTTCGCATAGACAGGTTATTCCAACAGAATAATAAATAGTGGAACCAGGTCGTGTATGTAATGATGTATACATGATTTTCCAACAGAATAATAAAGAATATAATAACAGAAGAATTTCACCATGTATTCGGTACTTCGCATAGACAGGTTATTCCAATATAATAATAAGGAATGTAATAACAATTGCTCTCTTCATGAAAATGAAAGAAATAATACCATTTTACCTGTAGAATAAAGTCGGATCTTTGGAATAGAGAGGAGGTAGACTTCTTTTCTTCTTTCTCTCTATAATTTCTCTCTATAATAATTGCTCTATAGCTTTAATGAATTGGTGATAAATGAAGGAAGAATGAGCTTCTATTTATAGAAAAATATAGTTTCGATAATTGCACATTTTGGGGCTCGAAATATTACAGTACAATACCTCCCGCTTTTTCATCATTTTTAATTTAGTCCTGCAAGTATTATCAAACTTGCACCACCTCCCCTCATAGTAAATAATGTGAATCAATAGTTCATCCATGTGACTTAATAGTTATTATCATGTGAAAATATGAATTACAGTATAGTACCTCCATCTATACCTCCATTTTTAACTTAGTCATGCAAGTATTATCAATCTTGCACCACCTCCTCTAATAGTACATGAATGTGAATCAATAGTACACACATGTGAACAAAGAGTTATAATCATGTGAATTAATAGCAATTAATTGCTCATTTATGCGATTAATTACCCGATTGGTCAATATAACCTCTAGACATCAATTATTATCTAAATAAATATCGATTTCCACTAACACTAATAATCCCAACACAATGGAACTATCAATTTCATCTTTAATCAACATGAACTTATTCATCATTAATATTATAATTCACAATATTTAACAACCAGGTCGTTCCCAGGAAAGAGGAGGTTTTTCGATAAGGATTTCTCCTTAATGGCGCGCAATTAGGTGACCAAACCTCTCCTTGAAAGAACTTCTAGACATTGTCAATATTACAAATAATAATATGAATAAATTTGTCGTCTTAATTATTGATTTAATAATATATAACATATTATGCAGATGATACTGTGACAATAATTGAATCAATAATATGAGAGATATGATGCAAAGAATTATTATAGCAATAATTGAGTATAACCGAAAGTGACTTCTCACATAAGCATCAATAATCAATACTGGTGTGTACTACTACGCAACCATGGCGCCAGACATCGTTTTTTTACTACCAGTTATTTTATGACAACTTGCTTACTTTGAAAAAATTTCAAATATGACCCTTAACTTTAAACTTTTATCAATTTAACCATTTACTAAATAGAATAATTATAAAAAAAATTGAATACTTTCATTTTATAAAATTCGGGGTCTCACAATCTCCCCTCCTTATGAAATTTCGCCCTCGATATTTACGTACCTGGTAATTGGAAGAGATGAGAATACCTTGCTTTCTTTTCGGATTTTACCTTCTCGGTTATTTCTTCTCTATCATGATTTTCCCATTTCTCATCTCCTGTATTTCAGATATCATTCTAGAATATAGTTTCAAAATAAGGGTTAATTGACATATCACATATTATCCCTATACTCTGACCGACCAATTAAATACCAAATAAACTTAGGTAGGTCATACTAGCGAAGGAATTCCTCGTCTCTCCCTCCTAGTTCTTGTCTCACATCTCACCAGGATCATATCCCTAAGCTTTGATACCATTGTGACGCCCCAAAGCAGTATACATCACCCATCTTGAGTCACCGGATCGTATGGTACGTAATACAAATACAATCTTAAATATCTGACACATGAAATGTGAGTTTTAATACAAATATTGTCTTCTAGACAGTATTCAAACTCAAAATAAGTCCTCAATACATTTATTATCACACTATTTCATAAAATAGTGAGGATTACTAATGCTATCATCTGGACCGTTACTCCGTTCCCCGACTAGTCCCTGCTACGTTCTCATTTACTGGAGAGAATAATGAAAGCAAAAGGGTGAGCTCAATTAGCCCAGTAAGAAATATTATGGCTAAAATAATACAGAATAAATTATCGTTAGCCTTCAACAGTGTTAAAATGATACAATATAACAAACATCAAGTTTAACTGCAACAGAACAAGCAATCCATTAGAAGAGTCAAGTAGAGAATAAAATCTACTATCTTCTATGATTTAAAAGGTTTTTCATCACTTTTATCGCCGAGACTCGGCTTATTAAATAAACCACGTCCCTGCACTATGGCCAAGGATATTCATTAGTATCACGACCACAAATTATCCATGCACTACGGGCCAAGGATACTCGTGTTTTCATCTGTAACGACCCCAAAATTCATATAATTTAATTCTCGACTTTGGTCGTTAATAATACAATCAACCTCTAATTTTGCATCATTAAACGATAATACAAACATTGAAATTTGCGGAATAATTAAAATTTTCTATTACAAACTATCCTCGTTCCCAAAACCTTCAACCTTTACATCAAAATATATCAAAATCATTTTAATTCTACAATAGTTTACATTGCAAAACGATATTACAATTTAACATTAATACATTATTCGGAACCTTAAACATGGTTCAAATAATAATAACACAACCAAAGTGTGTAAATCTTCAAGTATCACATCTGATTCATGTCTTTCAAGTAACACATAACTTTACCTTGAATCTTGAACCTGTAAAAGTGGTTATTTGCAAGGTTGAGCTCGACAGCCCCACAAAATATAACAGTTTTCATGCATCACGTAACACATAATAACATGCTCAACATATATTTCATAAACATCGGACTAACATAATATACATACTACAATTCATATAACAAGTATAAAGATTGAGTTCCTTACTCAATCAGCATGCTTTTAGCCAAACAACGTAGTCATAAATTAACTTTAACATTTCATACATTCAACATATATATAACACATCATGCTCTTTACAATAAAGATTTAAAACAATCAAATTCACATAGCAAATAGGAACTGAAAGACTTGCCTTGATCGTTGTTTACCAATAACAGTTTAACAACTTACAGTTATCTGCACTTCATGTGCCCTACACAATTATATAATCAGGCACATCAACTATTAGTCACATAGCAATGAATAGTAGTTGTAATGTAAACTTTACTCTATATCTCATAACCCTTCCTATTATTAATACACAATTGTTCAATTTGATTGTGTTAACTTTAGACTTATAACTCACTATATTTCTTCTTAGTCAAACTCGAAGTTCATTCAAGTGTTTAAGTCTTGCTAGGACCAATTATTGGTTTTATATTAACCTATTCAATATCTTATTATATTCATTTCATTTGATTTAAAATACTCTTTACGTTCATTAACACTTATCACTGCGTTTCGACGTTTATTCGTCACACGCCCAAATTGTCTCTCTTGTGTGTGCTTAATATGCGTATTCAACTTATCTAATATATCATTTATTAATGTTAAGCATCATTATACTTCATAATATTCATGTTTTATAACTTAGAACAACATCTATTATCGTTAAGAGCATTACACTTGCATACGTGCATGCCCGACGCCCTCCGATTGCCTCTGAAAACACAATAGTCACAAAGATTACCATTTTGACTACTGTTCCCATCCTCAATTTGAAAAACTTAAAGAATAAAAGTTGTAGGTCTATTCGTCCTCGTTCCGAATCATTTTGAATCACCTCAATCGGAGTTCATATGAAAAAGTTATACTTAATTTACTACAGCAGGTCAGAACAGTGCACCAGATACTGATGTCCGGTGCAGCTGCGCCCTAAATGGCCTTGGGGGCAGCGCAGTTGCGCCCCAAGTCGCAGAACAGCCCTTCAGGCTCTGCTCTTCGCGATTTTGCAGACCCATACTCCTTCCAATGAACATAACATGAGTTATACTCATCCATATTAGTCCGTTTTCGATTCTATGGATTCGTAACTCATAAAGCTACAACATACCAATTACCCATCAACTAACGTAAACATTAACTAATCCAAATATGGATTTATAACTCATGTTCATACTAATTGTTCTTGTTTGACAAATTTAGCGAATTCATTCACTATGAATTCGTTTCTCAACCAAATTGGTTCTTTCAACTTGCGTTCTTTTCATTTTTCGACGTACTAAACACATCTATTATCAATTTCAGATTATATACATGATCTAACCATTAATTTAAGTCTTAAAATAGACCCAAAATATATATATTTTGCCATAAACCAAATTTCTTCTTCTAACACTTGTTTCCACGAATTTGATTACATGAAAACCTGTTATAGATTACATATAACAAATTATACACATCTATTAACATTATGTGACGCCCCCAAAATAGGTATACATCACCCATTTTAAGTCGTCAATAACATGGTACAGAAATAACTACAACTTTATTAATACAACATAAAAACTGTGAGTTTAAATACAAATATTATCATCTAGACAATATTCACATCCAAATAAGTTCTCATTACAATTATTGGTACATTATTTTACAAAAATAGTGAGGACTACTAAAACAACTTTCTAGAACCTTCATTCCATACCGACTAGTATCATTCGCTACATTCTCGCCTCCCGAGAAGAAAAATGGAACAAAAAGGAAAAGGGTGAGCTCAACTAGCCCGAAAGAAGAATATTATGACTAAGATAATATAGAACAAATTATCGTTAGTCTTCAATAGGGAAAAATTTGATAAAATACAATGACACAACAAGTTTGAGATCAATATTCGCAATGAAATAATAATTCATAGATGAGTTACGTAGAGAATGAAATCTACTATAATCTATGAATTTAAAAGTCCATCATCAATATTTTATCCTCAGTAACATCAATCAATATTCATCTTGAATCAAATATTCATCTTTGCACTACAAAGCCAAAGATATTCATCGATCGATCATGTTTATCTCAACACCGTGCACATCTTTGCACTACTGGCCAAAGATATTCATAAGAAAATCAACCATCTTTGCACTACAAGGCCAAAGATATTCAATAATACCATCATTTAGGACCGAGGATGATGAAAATATTTTAAAGAAATCGAGGTGAAACAAAAGAACAAATATTAAGGATTCGTACTTTAAAAGGTCCAAGTTCAAAAATACTTCATAAATAACCATAGTGAAGTAAAATTCAAGAATGATCAAAACATGGATATAATCAAAGCTAGTATCCATAATTGATATTTTGAAAAAAAAACAAAAATTTAATTTTTCTGTGAATAGTGCCGTATTCGTGAATAGTGTCGTATACGTGAATAGTGTCGTATACGTGAATAGTAACTCCGACACTAAAATACAAGAATTTCACAAGAAAAATCTTACCAATATTCCGGCATAATGATATTAGAAGAAATAATATCATTTTTTAAAAAAAAATATCCCTTACATCGAAAAGACAGTACTTCTGACTGGAATACTGAATATAGTGCTGAAGGGAACTTGAACCATATAGCAACACTCAAAGTATCAAAATAGTCACAAGAATACGCTCGATAATATAGAGAGATAAAGAGAGAGAAAACTTCAGTTTCTGGTGTGATTTTCAATTCTAACCTAAGCACCTTATTTGTAAGACCCCAGCTTTTATAAATAAAGATGAATTTTTTCTATAAATATTATTTTTGAATATTATGGAATAAATTTGATATAATGTTATAGTTGTGGGTAATATTTATAAATTTTGCAAAGTATGCAAGTTGTTATAAAATATTCGTTTGGTGGGAATATTCTTTTTGTTAGGGAATATTAAATGATAACTACTCAATCATTAGTGGACCCCACAATGTAATTATTATCGGATTGAGAAAACTACAAAAATATTTTTTAAAAATAACTACGGAGGTGTTACTGTTAAAGCTGTTGAACTACCCGGTGGTAAAAAATACGATGTCTGGCGTGGTTGCGTAGTATAACACACGGTATTGATTATTGATGCTTACGTGAGAAGTCACTCAACTATGCTCAATTATTACTACGATAATTCTTTGATCATATCTCTTATATTATTGATTCAATTATTGTCAGATTATCATCGTATAATATGTTATAGTATTAAATCAATAATTGAGACGACAAGTTATAAATGATTAATAATTGTTGAAAGATTAAATATGTGTTGATGAAAAATAAAATGATTTGTGGTAAGTTTGATTATTTTATGGGGGCTCATATGTCATCATCTAAGAGTCTCTTCGTCGATAGTAATTACCTTCGTCGATAGTAATTACCCTTGTGAATAGTATTTACCTTCGTCAATAGTAATTACCTTCGTCGATAGTAATTACCCTTGTGAATAGTATTTACCTTCGTCGATAGTATTTACCTTTCGTTAATAGTAATTACCTTTACCAGACGTCGAACCACTTGTCGTTTCACATTACAAAAGCGTCCGAACCACTTGTCGTTTCACATTCTACAAAGCGCCAAACCACTTTTCTTTTCACATCATTAGTCGTCAAGCCACTTGCCTTTTCACACGGCGGTGCTAAGCTAGAAATCTTCTATAAATAGAGGCCTAGGGCTTCATTATTTTTCTTAATTCATTCAAGCTATAGAGAGAGAAAGTATAGAGAGAATAAGAAGAGAAAGAAGAAGAGTATTTTGTTACTACACCGCTGCGATATTCAATCTCCTACCCAAAAGTAAGGGGTGTTATTCTTTCTTATTCATGAAGAGAACTATTGTTATTCCATTGCTTATTATTACATTGGAATAACTTTGTATCGTGGTTTACCTATACTTGGTGACATTCTTCTATTATTCATTGGAACATATCATGCCGTGTGTTTTACAGGACTGGTTAAAATCTTTATTATTACATTGGAACATCACATGCGTGTGTTTTTTACAGGACACGGTTAAAATCTTTATCATTCTGTTGAAATATCCTATCGTGTGTTTTACACGGATCTGGTTCCATCTTTATTATTCTGTTGGAACATCTTGTTTGGTGTGAATTTCACCGACTTGGTTCCGTTATTTATTATTCATTGGAATAACTTTTATGCATCTTTGTTTATCGCATGCATGGTGATTTTTTTTGTTATTCCATTCTTTATTATACCCGGTTAGTTAAAACTTTGACTTCTATACTCCATGAAATTAGTGGAATATCCTTGATATTTACGTTTCATCCAAAGATATCTTTTCATGAAAATATTCTTACGATCATTCTTGAATTTTACTCTACAAAACGATGATCGTGTTGATAATTTGGACGTTAATAATTCTGGATAAAATAATTCTTGAACTTGTTTTATTGAATTCTTATATCATTGTCATCATCCTCATGTTTATATTTTTTAAAGTCATCTCGTGGCTGTAGTGCATAGATGGACTTGGTATGATTATGACGAGAGACTATTCGGTGTAATCATGGTAAGTAATGTTACAAATGATGTGGTAAAATCCTCGATGGTTAGTAGTGCATTGGTGGACGATTGTTGGCATGATCATGACCATTAATGAATACACAAATATTCTTGGCGATGAGTGCATGAATAATTGTGGTCGTGATCTTCAAGAATATCCTTGTCAGTAGAGTGGGGGGTGATTCGATGATGTGGAATATTTATTAAAGTCGAGTCTTAGCTATAAATGATGAAAACCTTTTAAAACCTAAAATATAGTAGACTTTATTTTCTACTTGACTCTTTTAATGGATTGCTTATTCATTGCAGATTAAACCGGTTGTCTATTGTATTTTATCGGTTTAACATTGTTGAAGACTATTGATAATTTATTACGCATTATCTTATTCATAATATTTCTTCTTTGGGCTAGTTGAGCTCACCCTTTCTTTTCACCATTTCTTGTGAAATGAGAATATATTTGGGACGAGTCTGGGAAGCAGTGATGGTCCGAAGATAGCATTAGTAGTCCTCACTATTACGTGAAATAGTGTGATAATAATTGTAATGAGGACTTTTTTTGAGTTTGTATAATATCTAGTAGGCGATATTTGTATTTAAACTCACGATTTATGTCGTATTGTACATACTTGAGTTATGTTGATAAGTTGTATTTAAATTACGTACCATGTAAGTGGCGACCCAAGATGGGTGATGTATACCTAATTTTGGGGGCTTCACGGTTGGTATCGAGCTTAGGTTATGATCCTGGCTAAGATGTGAGAATAGTACTAGGAGGGAGAGGCAGGGAATACCTTCATTAGTATGACTACCTAAGTTTATGTCTTTATTTTATTGGTTGGTCGGAAGATAGGGATAATTTGTTACATGTCAATTAACCTTTTGTTTTGTGGCGATGTCTGAAAATGACATCGAGAATGTTGAGAATAAGAATGGGCTTGACGATCGTTGATTCACCACATATCAATAATCGAGGATAATGTGTATCGAGAAGGCGACAATCCTCATGCAAAAACACAACCTTGACCAAATGATGAATGATCAAATGTTCGGAGGCTTTATGCAATTTATGTAACAAAGATGAGAGCGAGCGACTCGCCCAAAACGTAGGTGGAAACACGAAAAACTCTCGGTGAGGTCACCGCTAAACAATTCAAGGAGTGGGACCACCGGAGTTTAAGGAGAGCAAAACCACTTGGCGGAAGCATGGATAAAGATTACAAGATATTTGATGTCTTGAGATGCTCCGAGGAGCAAAAGGTTCCCTTCACGCCTTTATGTTGCGGAGCGGATTCATTGGTGGGAATCGGTAAAAGCGTACTCAACTTCTTTGTCTTGAAGATATCTTTGGAGAAGTTCCAGGAGTCATTCAACGACAAATACTTTCCGAAAGTATTCGCCACATGAAGGAGGTGGAGTTTATCAAGTTGGAACAAAACAATATGGCCGTGTCGCCAATACGAGGCAAAATTTGCGGAGTTATCACGGTTTCGTCCCACTTGGTGGATAATGAAGAGAGAATGGCGCGAATGTTTTAAGAGGTTTGAAGCGGGAGATACGTCGACATCTTATTTCTCATAAAGCGTGTTTGTATTCAGATGTTGTAAATAAGGCTCAGTTAGTGGAACGCGATAATGAGTCAACGCAACTAAAAGAGAGCAACCGACAAAATTATAATACCAGCGAGAGTAGTCATCGAAGCGGTAACAACAAGCGTGGAGGGAATCAACAAAGGCGAGATATGGTAACCGCCGGTGGTAATCGAGGCAAAACAATAAGAATGGACATTTCAAGAAACGGAGATTCAACAATGATGGAAAGACGTCAAGACCAAAGACCCATTGTTAAGGAAGGAGAAAGACCACACTATTATATGCTTCAAAATGCGGAGGAGAGGGACACATCGGTCAAAGCTGCGTCATGCCATCCAAAGCATGTTATAATTGTGGAAGAGAAGGTCACTTAGCTCGATTTTGTCGTTTCCATCAGAAGACAAATTCAGCTAGGATGGAGGCACCAAAGGCCATCCCGAGAAAATTCTAAGCCGGTAGTAGCAAGGAGGAGGCGTTTGTTGTGACCTCCCAAAGAGCAAGGAATCCGAATGAGGTCATCACGGGTAAGCTTATCATAAACTACAATGAAGTCTATACTTTATTTGATCTGGGTTCTACTCATTCTTCTTTTATTTCTCCTACTTGCGCTCATCGATTAAATTTGACTCGGAGAAATTAGACTTTGACTTATCTGTGGAAACTCCGTTGGGAGAAACCTTCATTACATCCACTGTTTATAAGTCTTGTTTGGTTCTAATCGGTACCCTCACATTACTGTCGATCTTATTTCATTAAAAATACTTGCATTTGACGTGATTCTAGGGATTGATTGGTTAACTACTTATCATGCAAAAATTGATTGTTTTCGTAAAGGTTGTTAGATTTCATATTCCTAATCAACCTATTATGCGAATTCAAACGACCAAACCATTAAAATCAATCACGGTCATCTCAAGCCATAAAGCTATTCGTTTATTGAAAAATGGATGTCAAGCTTTCTTAGCTCATGTCACAGATTTAAACAAAAATACGTCAATTTTGAACGATATTTCTATTGTTAATAAATTTCCTGACGTATTCCCCGAAGAACTTCTGGCCTACCCCAGGCGTGAAATTGAATTTTGTATCGACCTTGAAACGAAGACAAAACCTATTTCCAAAGCCCCATATCGAATGGCTCTATTGAACTTCGAGGAGTTAAAGACCCAACTGCAGGAATTGTTAGACATTGGCTTTATTCGTCCTAGTACTTCTCCTTGGGGTGCTCTATTCTATTCGTGAAGAAGAAAGATGGGAGTATGCGACTTTGTATTGATTATCGGGAATTGAATCATGTCACCATCAAAAAATAGGTATCCATTGTCACGTATTGATGACTGTTTGACCGATTGCAAGGAACCAAATTCTTTTCAAAGATAGATCTTCGTTAGGATATCACCAATTAAAGATTAGAGCTGGCGACATTCCAAAGGCGGCTTTCGAGAACTCCGATGCACGGGCATTATGAATTCCTAGTCATGTCCTTTGGATTGACTAATGCTCCCGCCGCCTTCATGGATATGATGAACCAAAGTATTCGAGGAATATTTAGATCACTTTGTGGTCGTCTTTATTGATGACATCCTTATTTATTCCAAAGCCGTGAAGATCATGAAAGCAACACTTGAGGTCGACACTCCAAAAGCTTCGTGAATATAAGCTTTATGCCAAGTTGAAGAAATGTGAGTTACGGCTTGAAGAAGTAGCATTCCTTGGGCACGTGGTATCAAGTCATGGAATATCTGTTGACCCAAAGAAAGATTGAAGCTATTCAAAGTAGGAATAACCAAAATCGATGGCCGAAGTCACGTAGCTTTCTCGGTTTAATTTGGTTATTATCGGAGATTCGTGGAAGGATTTTCTCGAATCGCTACTCCATTGACTCGGTGACTCGGAAGATACAAAGTTTGGTTGGGGCGAAGAATGTGAGAAGAGTTTTCAAGAACTCAAGAGGAGACTTATTTAAGACATTACGTGATACCATCGGCTCGGAGGATTTGTCATCTCGGTGATGCTTGAGCAAAGGGTTGGGATGTGTTCTTATGCAACATGGAAAAGTTATAGCTTTATGCCTCATGACAACTCAAAGAATATGAGAGGAATTATACTACTCATGATCTAGAGTTGGCATTTGTTGTCTTTGCACTTAAAATTTGGAGACATTACTTGTATGGGGAGAAAGTGGAGATCTTTTACGGATCATAAAAGCCTCAAATATTTCTTCACTCAAAAGGAACTCAACATGCGACAACGGCGTTGGCTTGAAGCATTGAAAGATTATGATCATACCATCCAATACCATCTGGAAAAGCGAGCGTGGTAGGCGGCGCATTGAGTAGAAAATCATATGCAAGTCACGAGTGCGATATTATTGTCAACGCAAAGACCCATTTTGTGTGACTTGCAAAGAATGGAGATAGAGTTAAAGACTCTAGAGACGCATGTGATGATAACGAGTATCTGAGTAGAACCGACTTTAATCGATAAAGTTAAAGCTTTGCGCCAAGCTACGGACACGGAGCCGATGCGTATGAGGAAGAAAGTGCAAGAAGGTCTTTATCTTAGGAAGCAAGAATCGATGAAGAAGGAATACTTGAGTCAACTCCGGACTTTGTGTTCTAACGAATACGATTTAAAGTATAATATCATGATGGAGGCGACAACACACCATTTGCAATCCATCACAGGAGTACCAAAATGTATCATGATATTAAATCATACATTTTGGTGGAGCAATATGAAAGAGAGAGATAGCGTTGATTTATATCAAGGTGTCTAACTTGTCAACGAGTTAAAGCGGAGCATCAAGTACCAAAAGGTCCATTGCAACCACTTGAAATTCGGAATGGAAGTGGGGAGCACATTACCATGGATTTCGTTCTGGGGTCTTCCTAAGGTTTCTCAAGGCATTGATGCGATTTGGGTCATTGTTGATAGATTGACCAAGTCGCTCATTTCTTACCGACATCGAGAAACTTATACACTTGAACGTCTTGCTCGTATGTATATAAGCGAGATTGTAAGAGGCGCATGGTATCTTGCAGTATCCATAGTTTTCGATCGAGACCCAAGATTCACTTCACGATTTTGGGTTAGTTTGCAAAAAGCTATGGGCGCGGACTTACGATTTAGCTCGGCATATCATCCTCGATGCAGACGGACGATCGGAGAGGACTATTTAAACTCTTGAAGATCTATTAAGACTCTGTGTCCTTGATTTCAAGGGAGTTGGGACAAGTTCTTACCATTGGTGGAGTTTTCCTACAACAACAGGTTATCAAACAAGTATTGGCATGGCTCCATTCAAGCGTTGTATGGAAGAAAGTGTCGTTCTCGGTATCTTTGGGATGAGGTGGGTGAAGAAAGCGTTGTTGGGACCGGAGTTGAATGCGTATGACTACGGAAAAGATTCAAACGATCAAACAACGTATAAAAACCTCACAAAATCGACAAAAGAGTTATCTTGATCTTCATCGAAAGGGCGTGGAATTCGATATAGGAGATCATGTGTTGTTAAGAGTTGCTCCATGGAAAAGAGTTACAAGATTTGGAAAGAGAGGAAAACTTAACCCTCGATTCATCGGTCCATTTTAATCCTCGATCGAGTAGGAAGCTGCGGCTATAGACTCGCTTTTTCTGCTTAAATATGTCTCGTGTTCATAACGTTTTTCACATATCTATGTTACGTAAATATGTGAAAGACCCGAACCATATTATTGAGTTAGAACCAGACGAAATAGCGGAAGATTTGGCGTATGAAGAGGTTCTGTTCAAATTTTGGATAAGAAGGAACATATTCTACGCTCCAAGGTTATACCTCAAGTCAAAGTTTTGTGGAGGAACCACGATGTTGAGGAAATGACTTGGGAGTTAGAATCGAAATGAAATCAAGGTATCCTTACCTCTTGACATACAGTGTCGTACCCTAATTTCGAGGCGAAATTTCATAAGAAGGGAGGTTGTAAGACCCCAGCTTTTATAAATAAAGATGAATTTTTTCTATAAATATTATTTTTGAATATTATGGAATAAATTTGATATAATGTTATAGTTGTGGGTAATATTTATAAATTTTGCAAAGTATGCAAGTTGTTATAAAATATTCGTTTGGTGGGGAATATTCTTTTTGTTAGGGAATATTAAATACAACTACTCAATCATTGGTGGACCCCACAATGTAATTATTGTCGGATCGAGAAAAGCGACAAAAATATTTTATAAAAATAACGGCGGAGGTGTGTTACCGTTAAAAGCTGTTGAACTACGGTGGTAAAGAAATGCGATGTCTGGCGTGGTTGCGTAGTAGCACACTTGGTATTGATTATTGATGCTTACGTGAGAAGTCACTCATTATGCTCAATTATTACTACGATAATTCTTTGCATCATATCTCTTATATTATTGATTCAATTATTGTCACATTATCATCGTATAATATGTTATAGTATTAAATCAATAATTGAGACGATGAGTTATAAATGATTAATAATTGTTGAAAGATTAAATATTTGTTGATGAAAAATAAAATGATTTGTGGTAAGTTTGATTATTTTATGGGGGCACATATGTCATCATCTAAGAGTCTCTTCGTCGATAGTAATTACCTTCGTCAATAGTAATTACCCTTGTGAATAGTATTTACCTTCGATAATAGTAATTACCTTCGTCGATAGTAATTACCCTTGTGAATAGTATTTACCAACCGTCGATAGTATTTACCTTCGTTAATAGTAATTACCTTTACCGAACGTCGAACCACTTGTCGTTTCACATTAAAGGCGTCGAACCACTTGTCGTTTCACATTACTGAGCGCCAAACCACTTTTCTTTTCACATCATTAGTCGTCGAGCCTTTGCCTTTTCACACGGCGGTGCTAAGCTAGAAATCTTCTATAAATAGAGGCTAGGGCTTCATTATTTTTCACGAATTCATTCAAGCTTATAGAGAGAGAAAGTATAGAGAGAATAAGAGAAAGAAGAAGAGTATTTTGTTCTACTACTTCGCCGCAGATATTCAATCTCTACCCAAAAGTAAGGGGTGTTATTCTTTCTTATTCATGAAGAGAACTATTGTTATTCCATTGCTTATTATTACATTGGAATAACTTTGTATCGTGGTTTACCCTATACTTGGTGACATTCTTCTATTATTACATTGGAACATCACATGCGTGTGTTTTACAAGGACTGGTTAAAATCTTTTTATTATTCATTGGAACATCACATGCATGTGTTTTACAGGACTGGTTAAAATCTTTATTATTACGTTGGAACATCACATGCGTGTGTTTTATCTGGGACTGGTTCCGTCTTTATCATTCTGTTGGAATATCTATCGTGTGTTTTACACCGGATCCGGTTCCATCTTTATTATTACATTGGAACATCACGCCGATTGTGAATTTCACGACTGGTTCCGTTATTTATTATTACATTGGAATAACACATGCATGCGGTTTATCGCATGCATGGTGATTTTTTTGTTATTCCATTCTTTATTATACCCGGTTGGTTAAAACTTTGACTTTATACTCCATGAAATTAGTGGAATATCCTTGATATTTGCGTTTCATCCAAAGTATTTTTCATGAAAATATTCTTACGATCATTCTTGAATTTTACTCTACAAAAGCGATATCATGTTGATAATTTGGACGTTAATAATTCTGGATAAAATAATTCTTGAACTTGTTTTATTGAATTCTTATATCATTGTCATCATCCTCATGTTTATATTTTTTTAAAGTCAATACATGGCTCAGTGCATAGATGGACTTGGTATGATTATGATGACGAGAGACTATTGGTGTGTAATCATGGGTAGTAATGTTACAAATGATGTGGTAAAAATCCTCGATTGGTAGTAGTGCATTGGTGGACGATTGTTGGCATGATCATGACCATTAATGAATACACAAATATTCTTGGCCCGTAGTGCATGAATAATTGTGGTCGGTGATCTTAAAAGAATATCCTTGGCCAGTAGTGCGGGGGGTGATTCGATGATGTGGAATATTTATTAAAGTGAGTCTCAAATATAATGATGATGAAAAACCTTTTAAAACCTAAAAGATAGTAGACTTTATTTTCTACTTGACTCTTTTAATGGATTGCTTATTCATTGCAGTTAAAGCGGGTGATGTCTATTGTATTTTATCGGTTTAACATTGTTGAAGACTATTGATAATTTATTACGCATTATCTTAGTCATAATATTTCTTCTTGGGCTAGTTGAGCTCACCCTTTCTTTCACCGTTTTCTCTTGAAATGAGAATATATTTGGGACGAGTCGAGGAAACGCAGTGATGGTCACGAAGATAACATTAGTAGTCCTCATTTATTACGTGAAATAGTGTGATAATAATTGTAATGAGGACTTTTTTTGAGTTTGTATAATATCTAGTAGAGCGATATTTGTATTTAAACTCACGATTTATGTCGTATTGTACACACGCAGTTATGTTGATAAGTTGTATTTAAATTACATACCATGTAAGTGGCGACCCAAGATGGGTGATGTATACCTAATTTTGGGGGCTTCACAGATGTATACCTATTTTGGGGCGCCACGGTTGGTATCGAGCTTAGAGGATATGATCTCTGGCGGAGATTGGGGAATAGAACTAGGAGGAGAGACGAGTAAAACCTTCGCGATTAATGTGTCTTACCCAAGCTTATTTGTTGGTTGGTCAAGATATAGGGATATTATGTGATATATTGATTTCTTTAATTAACCCTTTTTTATGGCGATTTGAGAATGTCGATCGAGAATGTTAACGATTGGAGTAAATAAGACCGTGGAGACACCTTTACTCACCAACGAGGAGAGAACGTGCAACAGTGGCAATGCTTCTCCTGTGAACAACTGTGGCGAAAGCGAGATGATGAACGAGCGAGATGTTTAGAAGCTTTTTGCAGTTCATGCAAAATTAGACGAGGAGACTCGTGCACAAAATACAGGTGGAAATGATAACAATTACAGATTTGTCACAGCCCAAGCAGTTCAAAGAGTTGGGACCACTGCACTGGGAAAACCGGATCCGATTAAGGCGTAAACGTGGGTCAAACAAATTACCAAGATATTCGATGTCTTGGGATGCACCGAGGAATAGAAGGTTCCATTCGCCACCTTTATGTTAAAAGTAATGAGGCGTGACATCTTGGTGGGAATCGTGAAGCGTACCCATCGATCGACTTAACATTTCTTGGGAGATATTTGAGAACTTTTCAATGACAAGTACTTTCACGAAAGTATTTCGCTATATGAAGGAAGTGGAGTTTATTAGATGGAACAAAATAACATGGCGGTGTCCCAAAGACGAGGAAAAGTTTGCGAGTTATCGGTTTTCACCTCATTTAGTGGAGAATGAGGGCGATGACGTGACGATATTTACGAGAGAGGTTTGAAACCCGACATACGTCAAAGATATCTCATTTCTCATAAATTTTATCTCTATTCAGATGTTGTCAACAGGGCTCAATTGTTAGAACGAGATAACGAGTACGTTCAACCGAGGGACCATAACCAGAATCATACTGGTGACAGCAGTCATCAGAACAATGATAACCAACGGAGAAAGAAGAATACGGACAAAGGCGGTAACCACTCTGGTCGTAATCATGGCCATGAGAATAGAAGAAGCGGGTCAGTAGGAGATTTTAAAAAGAGGAGATTCAACAATGACCATGTGAAGACATCAACACCAGAAGTAACTGGTTCTAAGGGAAGAGAACGACCACCGGTCGTATGCTATAAATGTGGAAAAGAGAGACATATCAGCCCAAATTGCCCACAACAGTTCAAGGTATGTTATAATTATGGAAAGGAATGACATATCGCTCGAGATTGTACGGTAGCGAAACCAAGTCCAGCGGGGATGGTGACTCAAAAGGTTGTCCCAGAAAAGTCAAAGTCAACGGTTCCTGGAAGAGCGTTTGTCGTGACTGGTCAAAATGCGAGGAACCCAAACGAGGTGATCACGGGTAAGCTAATCATAAATTCTTGCAAAGTTTATACCTTACTAGATACCAGTGCTACCCATTCATTTATCTCTCCTGCTTGTGCTCAACGTTTAAACTTAACTCCGGAGAAATTAGACTTTGATTTATCTGTGGAGACTCCGTTAGGAGAAAATTTCATCACATCCACTGTTTATAAATCTTGTTTGATCCAAGTTGGCACCATCACATTACATGTTGACCTTATCTCTTTAAAGATACTTATTTTTGATGTGATTTTAGGGATTGATTGGTTAACTACTCATCATGCCAAAATTGATTGTTTTCGTAAGGTTGTTAGTTTTTCATATTCTAACCAACTTTGTGTATGCAATTCAAGCAACTAAACCATTAAAATCAATCACTGTCATATCTAGTCATAAAGCTATTCGTTTATTGAAAAACGGATGTCAAGCTTTCTTAGCCCATGTTATGGATTTAAATAAATTAAAGACACGTCAGATTTGAATAATATTCCTGTTGTTAGTAAATTTCCTGACGTGTTTCCTGAAGAACTTCTCGGTCTACCCCCAGAACGTGAAGTTGAATTCTTTATTGATCTTGAACCTGGTATAAAGCCCATTTCTAAAACCCCATATCGATTGGCTTCTATTGAACTTCAGGAGTTAAAGGTCCAACTACAGGAGTTGTTGGACATCGGTTTCATTCGTCCTAGTACATCTCCTTGGGGTGCTCCTATTTTATTTGTAAAGAAGAAAGACGAGAGTATGCGACTTTGTATTGACTATCGAGAATTGAACCATGTCACCATCAAGAATAGGTATCTGTTACCTCGTATTGATGACCGGTTTGACCAGTTGCAAGGAGCACAATTCTTTTAAAAGATTGATCTTCGTTCTGGATATCATCAGCTAAAGATTAGAAGTGAGGATATCCCAAAGACCGCCTTCAGAACTCGATACGAGCATTATGAATTTTTAGTCATGTCTTTTGGATTGACTAATGCTCCTGCGACTTTCATGGATATGATGAACCGAGTATTCAAGGATTATTTGGATCAGTTCGTTGTTGTCTTTATTGATGACATCCTCATATATTCCAAAAATCGTGAAGATCATGAGCACCATTTGAAGCTGGTACTCCAAAGGCTTCGTGAAAACAAGCTATATGCCAAGTTGAAGAAATGCGAGTTCTGGTTTGAGGAAGTAGCATTCCTTGGGCACGTGGTGTCAAAACATGGAGTATCTGTTAACCCGACGAAGATTGAGGCAATTCAAAGTTAGGAGCAACCGAAGTCGGTAACCAAAGTACGTAGCTTTTTGGGCTTAGATGGTTATTATCGGAGATTAGTGGAAGGATTTTCTTGAATCGCTAATCCGTTAACTCAGCTGACTCGGAAAGATACAAAATTCGTATGGAGCGAAGAATGCGAGAAGGGTTTCCAAGAGCTTAAGAGGAGACTCATTTCGGCACCTGTTCTGACAATACCATCTGGTTCGGATGGATTTGTTATCTACAGCGATGCTTCAGGCAAAGGGATAGGATGTGTTCTCATGCAACGTGGGAAAGTCAAAGCCTATGCCTCGCGACAACTTAAAGAATATGAGAGGAATTATCCTACTCATGATCTAGAGTTGGCAGCAGTTGTTTTCGCGCTAAAGATCTGGAGGCACTATTTATATGGAGAGAAAGTGGAGATATATTCAGACCATAAAAGCCTCAAATATTTTTTCACCCAAAAGGAACTCAACATGCGACAACGACGTTGGCTCGAGCTGTTAAAAGATTATGACCACACCATTCAATACAATCTTGGAAAAGCAAACGTGGTAGCTGACGCGTTGAATAGAAGATCATATGCAGGAATGAGTGCGATGATGTCAAGTATACGCATAGAACCAACTTTAATCGATGAAGTTAAAGTTGCTCAAGCCACAGACCCGGAGCTGATGCGTATGAAAAAGAAAGTACAAGAGGGTACTATTCCAGAAGCAAGAATCGATGAAGAAGGAATACTTCGAGTCCACTCCAGACTTTGTGTTCCTAACGACCCTGATTTGAAGTACAAGATCATGATGGAGGCACACAATACACCGTTTGTAATCCATCCTGAAAGTACCAAAATGTATCGTGATCTTCGAAATACATTTTGGTGGAACAATATGAAGAGAGAGATCGCAAAGTTTATCTCGAGGTGTTTAACTTGTCAACGTGTAAAGACGGAGCATCAAGTACCTAAGGGTCCATTGCTACCACTTAAGATTCCGAAATAGAAGTGGGAACACATTACCATAGATTTCGTTACGGGTCTTCCCACGGTTTCTCAAGGCATAAATGCTATTTGGGTTATTGTTGATAGATTAACCAAGTCTGCTCATTTCTTGCCGATACGGGAGACTTATTCCCTTGAACGTCTTGCTCATATGTATGTAAATGAGATTGTGAGATTGCATGGCATGCCAGTATCCATAGTTTCGGATCGTAACTCAAGATTCACTTCACGATTTTGGGTTAGCTTACAAAAAGCTATGGGCACGGATTTACGATTCAGTTCGGCATACCATCCTCAAACGGACGGACAATCAGAGAGGACTATTCAAACTCTTGAAGATCTATTAAGACTCTGTGACCTAGATTTCAAAGGGAGTTGGGATAAGTATTTACCATTGGTGGAATTTTCCTACAATAACAGTTATCAGGCAAGTATAGGTGTGGCCCCATTCGAAGCATTGTATGGATGAAAGTGTCGCTCTCTAATATGTTGGGATGAGGTGGGTGAAACAACATTGCTGGGACCCGAGTTGGTACGTATGACTACGAAAAAGATCCAAATGATTCGATAACGTATACAAACGGCTCAAGATCGACAAAAGAGTTAAGCGGATCTTCATCGAAAGGACGTGGAATTTAGTATTGGGGATCATGTATTGTTGCGTGTTTCCCCATGGAAGGGAGTTACAAGATTCGGGAAGAGAGGAAAGCTCAATCCACGATTTATTGGTCCATTTCAGATTCTTGACCGAGTAGGAAATGTAGCCTATAGACTTGCGTTACCTCTAAATATGTCTCGTGTTCATAATGTTTTTCATATATCCGTGCTTCGTAAATATGTGAAAGACCTGAACCACGTTATTGAGTTAGAACCGGATGAGATAACCGAAGACTTAACGTACGAGGAGGTACCTGTCAAGATCTTGAAGAGGAAGGAGCATGTCTTACGTACAAAGGTCATACCACAAGTCAAAGTTTTGTGGAGGAGCCATGCTATTGAGGAAATGACACTGGGGAGTGGAAAGCGAAATAAAAGCAAGGTATCCTCACCTTTTGAAACACAGTAATCGTCGACGTCAATTTCAAGGACGAAATTTCATAAGGAGGGAGGTTGTAAGACCCAAACTTATTATAAATGAAATTAAATTTCCTCTATTTATTATTTTGAAATAAGTAAGGTTGATTTGATTAATGTGGTTAGTTATGGGTAAAATGAGCAAATATTTTAAATAAGCAAGTGGTTATAAAATATTCATTGTTGTCGGGGAATATTAGTTTGGTCGTGGAATATTCTACTTGTAAGACCCGACTTTTATAAATAAAGATGAATTTTTCTATAAATATTATTTTGAATATTATGGAATAAATTTGATATAATGTTATAGTTGTGGGTAATATTTATAAATTTTGCAAAGTATGCAAGTTGTTATAAAATATTCGTTTAATTCGGGAATATTCTTTTGTTAGGGAATATTCGCATACAATGGCTCAATCATTGGTGGACCCCACAATGTAATTATTATTTCGGATTGAGAAAACGACAAAAATATTTTATAAAAATAACTACGGAGGTGTTACCGTTAAAAGCTGTTGAACTACCCGGTGGTAAAAGAAACAAGAATGTCTGGCGTAGTTGCATAAGAAGACACCAGTATTGATTATTGATGCTTACGTGAGAAGTCACTCATTTATGCTCAATTATTACTACGAGAATTCTTTGCATCATATCTCTTATATTATTGATTCAATTATTGTCACGATTATCATCTCGTATAATATGTTATAGTATTAAATCAATAATTGAGACGACAAGTTATAAATGATTAATAATTGTTGAAAGATTAAATATGTGTTGATGAAAAAAATGATTTGTGGTAAGTTTGATTATTTTATGGGGGCTCATATGTGTCATCATCTAAGAGTCTCTTAAATCAATAGTAATTACCTTCAAATCAATAGTAATTACCCTTGTGAATAGTATTTACCTTACAATCGATAGTAATTACCTTCGTCGATAGTAATTACCCTTGTGAATAGTATTTACCTTCGTCGATAGTAATTACCTTCACGTCAATAAGTAATTACCCTTGTGAATAGTATTTACCTTCGTCAATAGTATTTACCTTCGTTAATAGTAATTACCTTTACCATACGTCGAACCACTTGTCGTTTCACATTACTGAGCGGCCGAACCACTTGTCGTTTCACATTACAAAGCGTCAAACCGATTCGTCAAGCCACTTGCCTTTTCACACGGCGAAAAGTTTAAGCTAGAAATCTACTATAAATAGAGGCCTAGGGCTTCATTATTTTCACGAATTCATTCAAGCTATAGAGAGAGAAAGTATATAGAGAATAAGAGAGAAAGAAGAAGAGTATTTTGTTACTACACCTTCTTGCAGATTCAATCTTCTACCAAATGTAAGGGTGTTATTCTTTCTTATTCACGAAGAGAATCATTGTTATTCCATTGCTTATTATTACATTGGAATAACTTTGTATACTGTGGTTTACCCTATACTTGGTGACATTCTTCTATTATTCGTTGGAACATCCATGCGTGTGTTTTACAGGACTCGGTTCCGTCTTTATTATTACATTGGAACATCCTCGCATCATGTGTTTTACAGGACTGGTTAAAATCTTTATTATTCTCGTTAGAATATCCTATCTCGTGTGTTTTACACCGGATCCGGGTTCCATCTTTATTATTCTCGTTGGAACATCCACCGCTTGTGAATTTCACCACGACCTAGTTCCGTTATTTATTATTTTGTTGGAATAACGTATGCATGCGATTACATCGCATGCATGGTGATTTCTTTTATTATTCCATTCTTTATTATACCCGGTTGGTTAAAACTTTGACTTATACTCCATGAAATTAGTGGAATATCCTTGATATTTGCGTTTCATCCAAAGATATCTTTTCATGAAAATATTCTTACGATCATTCTTGAATTTTACTCTACAAAACAAAGATCATATTGATAATTTGGGACGTTAATAATTCTGGATAAAATAATTCTTGAACTTGTTTTATTGAATTCTTATATCATTGTCATCATCCTCATGTTTATATTTTTTAAAGTCATCCGTTTTGTAGTGCATAGATGGACTTGGTATGATTATGACCAGAGAGACTATTCGGTGTAATCATAACCGTAATGTTACAAATAATGTGGTAAAAATCCTCGTTGATGTAGTAGTGCATTGATGGGATGAGTTGTTGGCATGATCATGACCATTAATGAATACACAAATATTCTTGGCCCGTAGTGCATGAATAATTGTGGTCGTGATCTTCAAGAATATCCTTGGCCGAAGTAGTGCGGGGTGATTCGATGATGTGGAATATTTATTAAAGTCGAGTCTCATTTATACTTGATGATGAAAAACTTTTAAAACCTAAAAGATAGTAGACTTTATTTTCTACTTGACTCTTTTAATGGATTCAGATATTCGGCCGCAGCTTAAACCGGGTTGTCATTGTATTTTATCGGTTTAACATTGTTGAAGACTATTGATAATTTATTCGCATTATCTTAGTCATAATATTTCTTCTTGGGCTAGTTGAGCTCACCCTTTCTTTCACCGTTCTCTGTGAAATGAGAATATAAGCCGGGACGCAGTCTGGGAAACGAGTGATGGTCCGAAGATAAGATTAGTAGTCCTCACTATTACGTGAAATAGTGTGATAATAATTGTAATGAGGACTCCTTTTTGAGTTTGTATAATATCTAGTAGAGCGATATTTGTATTTAAACTCACGGTTTATGTCAGATTGTATACGATAGTTATGTTAGTAAGTTGTATTTAAATTACGTACCATGTAAGTGGCGACCCAAGATGGGTGATGTATCCCTAATTTTGGGGCGTCACGGTTTATATCGAGCTTAGGATATGATCCTCGCTAAGATGTGAGAATAGTACTAGGAGGGAGAGCAGGAATACCTTCGCTAGTATGACCTACCTAAGTTTATGTCTTTATTTTATTGGTTGGTCGAAGATAGGGATAATTTGTTACATGTCAATTAACCTTTTGTTTTGTGGCGATTCGAAAATGACATCCGAGAATGTTGAGAATATGATGGGCGCAGCGATTGTTGATTCACCACATATCAATAATCGGGATAATGTGCATCGTGAAGGCGACAATCCTCATGCAAACAACAACACCTTGACCAAATTATGAATGATCAAATGTTAGAGGCTTTTATGCAATTTATGCAACAAAGAAAGAGCGAGAGCGACTCCCAAAACGTAGGTGGAAACACGGAAAACTCTCGGTGCCACCGCATTAAACAATTCAAGGAGCTGGGACCACCGGAGTTTAAGGAGAGCAAAAACCACTTGGCGCGGAAGCATGGATAAAGCAGATTACCAAGATATTTGATGTCTTGGGATGCTCGAGGAGCAAAAGGTTCCTTCACGCCTTTATATGCTAAGCGGAGAGGCGATTCATTGGTGGGAATCGGTAAAACATACTCAACTTCTTTCAGATGAAGATATCTTGGGAGAAGTTCGGGGAGTCATTCAACGACAAATACTTTCTCGAAAGTATTCGCCACACGAAGGAGGTGGAATTTATCAAGTTGGAACAAAACAATATGACCGTGTCGCAATACGAGGCAAAATTTACGGAGTTATCACGGTTTTCGGCCCCACTTGGTGGATAATGATGAGAGAATGGCGTGAATGTTTTTAAGAGGTTTGAAGTCGGAGATACGTCAACATCTTATTTCTCATAAAGCGTGTTTTTATTGAGATGTTGTAAATAGGGCTCGATTTAATTGGAGCAGCGATAATGAGTCAACCAACTAAAAGAGAAGCGGTTTTGGCAAAATTATAATACCAAATGAGAGAGTAGTCGTGAAGCGGTGACAACAAGCGTGGAGGGAATCAACAGGGCGAGATATGGTAACCACTTCGGTGGTAATCGGGGCCAAAACAATAAGAATGGGCATTTCAAGAAAAGAAGATTCAACAATGATGGAAAGGCGTCAAGACCAAAGACCCATTGTTAAGGAAGGAGAAAGACCACCTATCATATGCTTCAAATGCGGAGGAGAGGACACATCACCAAAGCTGCCATAAATGCGTCCAAAGCATGTTATAATTGTGGAAGAGAAGGTCACTTAGCTCGATTTTGTCGTTTCATCGAAGACAAATTCAAGCTAGGATGGAGGCACCAAAGGCCATCCCGGAAAATTCAAAACCCAGTAGTCTGAGGAGAAGCGTTTGTTGTGACCTCCCAAAGAGCAAGGAATCCGAATGAGGTCATCACGGGTAAGCTTATCATAAACTCTAATGAAGTCTATACTTTATTTGATAACGGTTCTACCCATTCTTTCATTTCTCCTACTTTGCGCTCATCGATTAATTTTGACTCAGGAGAAATTAGACTTTGACTTATCTGTGGAAACTCCGTTGGGAGAAACCTTCATTACATCCCATTGTTTATAAGTCTTGTTTGGTTCAAATCGGTACCCTCACATTACCTGTCGATCTTATTTCATTAAAAATACTTGCATTTAACGTGATTCTGTGGATTGATTGGTTAACTACTTATCATGCAAAAATTGATTATTTTCGTAAGGTTGTTAGCTTTCATATTCCTAATCAACCTATTATCTTTAAATCAAACGACCAAACCATTAAAATCAATCACGGTCATCTCAAGCCATAAAGCTATTCGTTTATTAAAAAGCGGATGTCAAGCTTTCTTAGCTCATGTCATGATTTAAATAAAAATCGCCAATTTTAAACGATATTCCTATTGTTAATAAATTTCTGACGTATTCCTAGAAGAACTTCCGGCCTACCCCAGTAGCGTGAAATTGAATTTTGTATCGACCTTGAACCCATACAAAACCTATTTCCAAAGCCCCATATCGAATGGCTCTATTGAACTTCGTGGAGTTAAAGACCCAACTGCAGGAATTGTTAGACATTGGCTTTATTCGTCCTAGTACTTCTCCTTGGGGTGCTCGCATTCTATTCGTGAAGAAGAAAGATGGGAGTATGCGACTTTGTATTGATTATCGGGAGTTGAATCATGTCACCATCAAAAAAATAGGTATCCATTGCCACGTATTGATGACTGTTTGACCCAATTGCAAGGAGCCAAATTCTTTTCAAAGATTGATCTTCGTTCAGGATATCACCAATTGAAGATTAGAACCACGACATTCCAAAGACGGCTTTAACTCCGATGCGGGCATTATGAATTCCTAGTCATGTCCTTTGGATTGACTAATGCTCCCGCCGCTTTTCATGGATATGATGAACCGAGTATTCAAGGAATATTTAGATCACTTTGTGGTCGTCTTTATTGATGACATCCTTATTTATTCCAAAAGCCGTGAAGATCATGAGCAACACTTGAGGTCGACACTCCAAAAGCTTGAATATAAGCTTTATGCCAAGTTGAAGAAATGCGAGTTCGTCAAGAAGAAGTAGCATTCCTTGGGCACGTGGTATCAAGTCATGGAATATCTGTTGACCAAGCAAAGATTGAAGCTATTCAAAGTTGGGAACAACCTAAATCGATGGACCAAGCACGTAGCTTTCTCGGTTTAATTTGGTTATTATCGGAGATTCGTGGTAGGATTTTCTCTAATCGCTATTCCATTGACTCAAATTGACTCGGAAAGATACAAAGTTCGGTTGGAGCAAAAATGTGAGAAGAGTTTTCAAGAACTCAAGAGGAGACTTATTTCAAAGACTGCTCGTTATACAATCTTGTGGCCCCAAAATAGGTCCATTCCATCCAACCCATTACGAAGTCGCCAAATACATGGTACGAAATAACTACAACTTTATTATTACAACATATAAACTCGAAGTTTAAATACGATATTGTCATCTAGACAATATCCACACGCATAAATAAATCCCCATCATAATTATTGATACATTATTTTATAAAAATGGTGAGGACTACTAAACAACTCTCTCTAGAACCTTCATTCCATACCCCGACTAGTACTCGCTACATTCTCGCCTCCTGAGAAGAAAAATGGAACAAAAAGGAAAAGGGTGAGCTCAACTAGCCCAGTAAAGAATGTTATGACTAAGATAATATAGAACAAATTATCGTTAGTCTTCAACAGGGAAAAATCTGATAGAATACAATAGACAACAAGTTTCAGATCAATATTCGCAGCGGAAATAATAATTCATAGAAGAGTTACGTAGAGAATGAAATCTACTATAATCTATGAATTTAATGAGTCCATCATCAATATTTTATCCTGTAACATCAATCAATATTCATCTCAAATCAAATATTCATCTTTGCACTACTGGGCCAAAGATATTCATCGATCATTATGTTCATCTCAACACTGTTCATCTTTTGCACTAAAGGCCAAAGATATTCATCGGTCGGTCATGTTCATTTAAACACTGCTCATCTTTGCACTACGTGCCAAAGATATTCTTGATCCATCGTGTTCATTTAAACACTGTTCATCTTTGCACTACTGTGCCAAAGATATTCTTCAGAAATCATTCATCTTTGCCCACTACAGCCAAAGATATTCAATAATATCATCATTTAAGACCCGAGGATGATGAAAAATATTTTTAAAGAAACGAATCCGGTGAAACAAAATGACAAGGATTAAGGATTCAGACTTGGTTTTATCCACGTCCAAAAATACCTCAAAAATAATCATAGTGGTGTAAAATTCAAGAATGATCAAAACATGGATACAATCAAAGCTAGTATCCGTAATAGATATTTTAGACGAAAAGAAAAATTTTCATTTTTAGGTGAATAGTGTCGATTCGTGAATAGTGTCAGATATCGTGAATAAGGCCGTAGTACGTGAATAGTAACTCAGACACCAAAAGATAGAAATTCCACAAAAACATCTTCACGCTTCAGCTTCATAATAGTACTCGTGAATAGTAACTCGTGAATAGTAACTCATGAATAGTAACTCGTGAATAGTAACTCATGAATAGTAACCCCTATATGAAAAAGTTCCAAATTTGAAAAAAGTTCCAACCAATATTTCAAAGATAATGATATTCAAGAAATAATATCATTTGAGAAGAAAATAACATCCCTTACCTCAAAGAATCAAGATTTCGGAATGAAACAGGATATAGTCTTTGAAGGAACTTTGCGACCGCCTAACAATACTCAAAGTATACTCAAAATACTCACAAGAATACGCCGATAATATATAGAGAAAAGAGAAAACTTGTTTACGGTGTGATTTTCAATTCTAACTTAGCCCTCTATTTATGAAAAAATGTTAAAGACGCCAAGGCAGACTTAACTTTCAGAACTTTGATGGCTTTACTCGCTACTATTCCCACCCACCACATTTGAAATAAAATTCAGCACATTTCTTCACCAACCACAAGTGGGGCCCACTCAATTCTAGAATTTTCCACCAAAATCAATTATAAACCTAATTTCCGAATCAGTCACCTCTTAAAATTCATCACAAATCATTCGTTCATTTTTAACGGTTCAAAATTTGTGGACATATACTCAACTTATGTATGTATAACATATCCAAAAATTACAACGATCCAACGGTCGGATTAAAAAATTATAACTCACGCATAATATATAGTAAAAATACTGATTTGATTTTTAATACCTCCATTCCGACAAAATTACTGATAAAACACCTCAACATTAAATCATTCAATTATAACCACATAAAACAAATAAATCCATCATTTATAAATATTTTCTTATCATATAAATCAATAATTAATTATTCACAAATAATATTACGTAATCACAATTATGACAACCGGTAGCCTCGAGGAAAGAGGGGCTTTCCGATAAGGATTTTCTCTCTTCTTTGGCGCCGCAATTAGGTGACCAAACCTCTCCTCGACGGAACTTTCTAGACATTGCCAATAATGCTATCTAATAATATTATTTAAATAATATGAATTATTGATCCGATAATGGAGATAATGTGCGGTGACAATTATTGAACAACAATAATATAAAATATCAACGCGAAGAATTATTGAATCAATAAAATATTGAACAAGAACTCTTGTGAAAATTATTGAGTAGTGCCTTCATACGTAAGGATCAATAATTCAACAATCGTATGCAATACCGCAGTGCATCTTCTTGCAACCACCACAGCGTATCTTGTATTTTAACCACCGGGTATTCCAACCGGTCTTACTTGATAATAACCACGCTAGTTATTTTTAACCAACTTATATTTGTCGTTTTCTTCATCCAAACGCTTTCAAGTTATGGGGCCACACACGGTCGCTATGGCTTGCGTGCGAATATTCCCGACAGCGATACGAATATTCCACTTACCAAACGAATATTCCCCGACAACAATGAATATTTTATAACCACTTGCTTATTTTGAAATATTTATGATTTTACCCATAACTAACCACATTAATCAAATCCACCCTTACTATTTCAAAATAATAAATAAAGGAAATTCCTTTTATTTAAAAAATTAGGGTCTTACAAATACCATCCGGCTCGGAGGATTTGTCATCTACATGATGCTTTGCTTCTGCAAAAGGTTGGGATGTGTTCTTATGCAACATGGAAAAGTTATAGTTTATGCCTCATGACAACTCAAAGAATATGAGAGGAATTATCCTACTCATGATCTAGAGTTGGCATTTATTATCTTTTTGCAGACTTAAAATTTGGAGGCATTACTTGTATGGGGAGAAAGTGGAGATCTTTACGGATCATAAAAGCCTCAAATATTTCTTCACTCAAAAGGAACTCAACATGCGACAACGACGTTGGCTAGAACTGTTGAAAGATTATGATCATACCATCCAATACCATCCCGAAAAAATTAACGTGGTAGCTGACGCATTGAGTAGAAAATCATATGCAAGTACGAGTGCGATGTTGTCAACGCAAAGGCCCATTTTGTGTGACTTGCAAAGGATGGAGATAGAGTTAAAGACTCCAGGGACGCATGTGATGATAGCGAGTATACGAGTAGAAGAACCGACTTTAATCGATAAAGTTAAAGTCGCTTGCTCTGAGACCGAGGTGATGCATATGAGGAAAAAAGTGCAAGAAGGTGCTATCTGGGAAGCAAGAATCGATGAAGAAGGAATACTTGAGTCAACTCCGGACTTTGTGTTCTAACGATACGATTTAAAAAGTATAATATCATGATGGAGGCACACGACACACCATTTGTAATCCATCTCAGGAGTACCAAAATGTATCATGATATTATTCACATACATTTTAGTGGAGCAATATGAAGAGAGAGATATACTGTTTATCTCAAGGTGTCTAACTTGTCAACGAGTTAAAGCTTTTGAGCATCAAGTACCAAAAGGTCCATTGCAACCACTTGAAATTCCAAAATGGAAGTGGGAGCACATTACCATGGATTTCAATTACGGTCTTCCTAAGGTTTCTCAAGGCATTGATGCGATTTGGGTCATTGTTGATAGATTGACCAAGTCCGCTCATTTCTTACCGACACGAGAAACTTATACACTTGAACGTCTTGCTTCGTATGTATATAAACGAGATTGTAAGATTGCATGGTATGCTGCAGGTATCCATAGTTTTCGATCGAGACCCAAGATTCACTTCACGATTTTGGGTTAGTTCACAAAAAGCTATGGGCACAGACTTCACGATTTAGCTCAAGATATCATCCTCGAGACAGGCGGACAATCGGAGAGGACTATTCAAACTCTTGAAGATCTATTAAGACTCGTGGTCCTTGATTTCAAAGGGAGTTGGGACAAGTTCTTACCATTGGTGGAGTTTTCCTACAACAACAGATTATCAAGCAAGTATTGGTGTGGCTCCATTCAAGCGTTGTATGGAAGAAAGTGTCGTTTCTCCAATATCTTTGGGATGAGGTGGGTGAAACAACGTTGTTGGGACCAGGAGTTGGTACGTATGACTACGGAAAAAGATTCAAACGATCGACAACGTATAAAAACCTCACAAAATCGACAAAAAAGTTATGCTTTGATCTTCATCGAAAGGACGTGGAATTAGTATAGGAGATCATGTGTTGTTAAGAGTTGCTCCATGGAAAGGAGTTACAAGATTTGGAAAGAGGATAACTTAATCCTCGATTTATCTGGTCCATTTTAATCCTCGATCGAGTAGGAAATGTAGCCTATAGACTCGCTTTACCGCTAAATATGTCTCTCGTGTTCATAACGTTTTTCACATATCTATGTTACGTAAATATGTGAAAGACCGAACCATATTATTGAGTTAGAACAGGATGAAATAGCGGAAGATTTGACGACGAAGAGGGTTCTGTTCAAATTTTGGATAAGAAGGAACATATTCTACGCTCCAAGGTTATACCTCAAGTCAAAGTTTTGTGGAGGAACCACGATGTTGAGGAAATGACTTGGGAGTTAGAATCTAAAATGAAATCAAGGTATCCTACCTCTTGACATACCAGTATCGCACCTCAATTTCGAGGACGAAATTTCATAAGAAGGGAGGTTGTAAGACCCCAACTTTTATAAATAAAGATGAATTTTTCTATAAATATTATTTTTGAATATTATGGAATAAATTTGATATAATATTATAGTTAGAATAGGTAATATTTTATAAATTTTATAAATAAAGATGAATTTTTCTATAAATATTATTTTTGAATATTATGGAATAAATTTGATATAATGTTATAGTTCATGGGTAATATTTATAAATTTTGCAAAGGAATATGTTATAAAATATTCGTTTGGTGGGGAATATTCTTTTGTTAGGGAATATTAAATACAATGGCTCAATCATTGGTGGACCCCACAATAGAATTATTGTCGGATTGAGAAAACGACAAAATATTTTATAAAAATAACGGCGGAGGTGTTACCGTTAAAACTGTTGAACTACCCGGTGGTAAAAGAAACAAAGAATGTCGGCGTAGTTGCATAAGAAGTACACTGCAGTATTGATTATTGATCTTACATTGAGAAGTCACTCATTTATGCTCAATTATTGCTACGAGAATTCACGCATCATATCTCTTATATTATTGATTCAATTATTGTCACAGTATCATCTGTATAATATGTTATAGTATTAAATCAATAATTGAGACGACAAGTTATAAATGATTAATAATTGTTGAAAGATTAAATATGTGTTGATGAAAAAAAAATGATTTGTGGTAAGTTTGATTATTTTATGGGGGCTCGTATATGTCATCATCTAAGAGTCTCTTCATCGATAGTAATTACCTTCGTCAATAGTAATTACCCTTGTGAATAGTATTTACCTTCATCAATAGTAATTACCTTCACAATAGTAATTACCCTTGTGAATAGTATTTACCTTCGTCAATAAGTAATTACCTTCGTCGATAGTAATTACCCTTGTGAATAGTATTTACCTTCGTCAATAGTATTTACCTTCGTTAATAGTAATTACCTTTACCATACGTCGAACCACTTGTCGTTTCACATTACAAAAGCGTCGAACCACTTGTCGTTTCACATTACAAAGGCCAAACCGATTCGTCAAGCCACTTGCTTTTTCACACGGTGAGAGTGCTAAGCTAGAAATCTTCTATAAATAGAGGCCTAGGGCTTCATTATTTTCACTTAATTCATTCAAGCTATAGAGAGAGAAAGTATAGAGAGAATAAGAGAGAAAGAAGAAGAGTATTTTGTTACTACATCTGCTGCAGATTCAATCTTCTACCAAATGTAAGGGGTGTTATTCTTTCTTATTCATGAAGAGAAGCTGTTGTTATTCCATTGCTTATTATTACATTGGAATAACTTTGATACGTGGTTTACCCTATACTTGGTGATATTCTTCTATTATTCATTGGAACATCCACATGCGTGTGTTTTACAAGGACTGGTTAAAATCTTTATTATTACGTTGGAATATCCTATCTCGCGTGTTTTACCGGATGCGGTTCCATCTTTATTATTCATGTGGAACATCCTGTCGTGTGTTTTGTGAATTTCACGGTTCCATCTTTAGTTCCGTTTATTTATTATTTTGTTGGAATAATTATTTTGTTGGAATAATGTCTGCATGTATTACATCGCATGCATGGTGATTTCTTTTATTATTCCATTCTTTATTATACCCGGTTGGTTAAAACTTTGACTTCTATACTCCATGAAATTAGTGGAATATCCTTGATATTTGCGTTTCATCCAAAGATCTTTTCATGAAAATATTCTTCCGATCATTCTTGAATTTTACTCTACAAAAACAAGATCATATTGATAATTTGGACGTTAATAATTCACGGATAAAATAATTCTTGAACTTGTTTTATTGAATTCTTATATCATTGTCATCATCCTCATGTTTATATTTTTTAAAGTCAATACGTGGCTTTCGTAGTGCATAGATGGACTTGGTATGATTATGACCGAGAGACTATTAATGTAATCATAACCGTAATGTTACAAATAATGTGGTAAAAATCCTCAAATTGGATCGTAGTGCATTGATGGATGATTGTTGGCATGATCATGACCATTAATGAATACACAAATATTCTTGGCCCGTAGTGCATGAATAATTGTGGTCGTGATCTTGAAAGAATATCCTGGTAGTAGTGCGAGGGGTGATTCGATGATGTGGAATATTTATTAAAAGGTGAGTCTAAACTATAATGATGATGAAAAACTTTTAAAACCTAAAAGATAGTAGACTTTATTTTCTACTTGACTCTTTTAATGGATTGCATATATTCACCGCAGATTAAACCGGTTGTCTATTGTATTTTATCGGTTTAACATTGTGAAGACTATTGATAATTTATTCGCATTATCTTAGTCATAATATTTCTTCTTGGGCTAGTTGAGCTCACCCTTTCTTTCACCGTTTTTCTTGTGAAATGAGAATATAAGCTGGATTTAGTCTGGGAAACGAGTGATGGTCACGAAGATAGCATTAGTAGTCCTCACTATTACGTGAAATAGTGTGATAATAATTGTAATGAGGACTCCTTTTTGAGTTTGTATAATATCTAGTAGGCGATATTTGTATTTAAACTCACGGTTTATGTCGTATTGTATACCTATAGTTATGTTAGTAAGTTGTATTTAAATTTTGTACCATGTAAGTGGCGACCCAAGATGGGTGATGTATCCCTAATTTTGGGGGCGCCACGGTTAATATCGAGCTTAGGGATATGATCCTGGCTAAGATGTGAGAATAGTACTAGGAGGGAGGAGACGGGAATACCTTCGCTTAGTATATGACCTACCTAAGTTTATGTCTTTATTTTATTGGTTGGTCGGAAGATAGGGATAATTTGTTACATGTCAATTAACCTTTTGTTTTGTGGCGATGATTCGAAAATGACATCTCGAGAATGTTGAGAATAGCAATGGAGCGCAGCGATTGTTGATTCACCACATATCAATAATCGAGGATAATGTGCATCGAAGGCGACAATCCTCATGCAAAAAACAACAACACCGACCAAATTATGAATGATCAAATGTTCAGAGGCTTTATGCAATTTATGCAACAAAGAAAGTAGAGCGACTCTCGCCCAAAACGTAGGTGGAAACACGGAACTCTCTCGGCGGTCACCGCTAAACAATTCAAGGAGTGGGACCACCGGGAGTTTAAGGAGAGCCAAAACCACTTTCGGCGGAAGCATGGATAAAGCGTGATTACCAAGATATTTGATGTCTTGGGATGCTCCGAGGAGCAAAAGGTTCCCTTTCACGCCTTTATGTTGCTTGCGGAGAGGAGATTCATGGTGGGAATCAGAAACATACTCAACTCCTTCTTATCTTGAAGATATCTTGGGAGAAGTTCCAGGAGCTGTTCAACGACAAATACTTTCCTGAAAGTATTCGCCACATGAAGGAGGTGGAATTTATCAAGTTGGAACAAAACAATATGACCGTGTCGCAATACGAGGCAAAATTTACGGAGTTATCACGGTTTGCGTCCCACTTGGTGGATAATGATGAGAGAAATGGCGAATGTTTTTAAGAGGTTTGAAGTCGGAGATACGCCAACATCTTATTTTCATAAACCGTGTTTGTATTAGAGATGTTGTAAATAGGGCTCGATTAGTGGAACGCGATAATGAGTCAACACAACTAAAAGAGAGCAAATTTAAGCAAAATTATAATACCGGTGAGAGTAGTCATCGAAGCGGTGACAACAAGCGTGGGGAATCAAGCGGGCGGATATGGTAACCACTTCCGGTGGTAATCGAGGGCCAAAACAATAAGAATGGGCATTTCAAGAAAAGAAGATTCAACAATGATGGAAAGACGCCAAAGACCAAAGACCCATTGTTAAGGAAGGAGAAAGACCACCTATCATATGCTTCAAATGCGGAGGAGAGGACACATCACCCAAATCAAAGCTGCGTCATGTCAGTCAAAGCATGTTATAATTGTGGAAGAGAAGGTCACTTAGCTCGATTTTGTCGTTTCATCAAGACAATTGAGCTAGGATGGAGGCACCAAAGGCCATCCCGTAAAATTCAAACCCAGAAGTGGTGCAAGGGAGGCGTTTGTTGTGACCTCCCAAAGAGCAAGGAATCGAATGAGGTCATCACGGGTAAGCTTATCATAAACTCTAATGAAGTCTATACTTTATTTGATCTGGAGTTTCTACCCATTCTTTCATTTCTCCTACTTGCGCCATCGATTAATTTTGACTCAGGAGAAATTAGACTTTGACTTATCTGTGGAAACTCCGTTGGGAGAAACCTTCATTACATCCAATCGTTTATAAGTCTTGTTTGGTTCAAATCGGTACCTCACATTACCCGTCGATCTTATTTCATTAAAATACTTGCATTTAACGTGATTCTAGGGATTGATTGGTTAACTACTTATCATGCAAAAATTGATTATTTTCGTAAGGTTGTTAGCTTTCATATTCCTAATCAACCTATTATGCTGAATTCAAACGACCAAACCATTAAAATCAATCACGGTCATCTCAAGCCATAAAGCTATTCGTTTATTAAAAACGGATGTCAAGCTTTCTTAGCTCATGTCACGATTTAAATAAAAATACGCCAATTTTAAACGATATTCCTATTGTTAATAAATTTCTGACGTATTCACGAAGAACTTCCGGCCTACCCCAGAAAGGCGTGAAATTGAATTTTGTATCGACCTTGAACCCCAGACAAAACCTATTTCCAAAGCCCCATATCGAATGGCTCTATTGAACTTCGAGGAGTTAAAGACCCAACCGCAGGAATTGTTAGACATCGGGCTTTATTCGCCCTAGTACTTCTCCTTGGGGTGCTCCCTCGTTCTATTCGTGAAGAAGAAAGATGGGAGTACGCGACTTTGTATTGATTATCGGGAGTTGAATCATGTCACCATCAAAAATAGGTATCCATTGCCACGTATTGATGACTGTTTGACCGGTTGCAAGGAGCCAAATTCTTTTCAAAGATTGATCTTCGTTAGGATATCACCAATTGAAGATTAGAACCATTGACATTCCAAAGACGGCTTTCGGAACTCCCGATGACGGCATTATGAATTCTAGTCATGTCCTTTGGATTGACTAATGCTCCCGCCGCCTTCATGGATATGATGAACAAAGTATTCAAGGAATATTTAGATCACTTTGTGGTCGTCTTTATTGATGACATCCTTATTTATTCCAAAAGCCGTGAAGATCATGAGCAACACTTGAGGTCGACACTCCAAAAGCTTCGTGAATATAAGCTTTATGCCAAGTTGAAGAAATGCGAGTTCGGCTTGAAGAAGTAGCATTCCTTGGGCACGATGGTATCAAGTCATGGAATATCTGTTGACCCAAAGAAAGATTGAAGCTATTCAAAGTCGGGAACAACCTAAATCGATGGACCAAAACGTAGCTTTCTCGGTTTAATTTGGTTATTATCGGAGATTCGTGGTAGGATTTTCTCGAATCGCTATTCCATTGATTTCAAATTGACTCGGAAGATACAAAGTTCGGTTGGAGCAAAAATGTGAGAAGAGTTTTCAAGAACTCAAGAGGAGACTTATTTCAAAGACTGTTCGACAATACACGTGGCGCCCCAAAATAGGTCCATTCCATCCAACCCATTCTCGAAGTCGCCAAATACATGGTGCGAAATAACTACAACTTTATTATTACAACATATAAACTCGAGTTTAAATACGAGATATTGTCATCTGAGACAATATCCACACATAAATAAATCCCCATCATAATTATTGATACATTATTTTATAAATATGGTGAGGACTACTAAACAACTCTCTCTAGAACCTTCATTCATTCCATACCCCGACTAGTACTCGCTACATTCTCGCCTCCCGAGAAGAAAAATGGAACAAAAAGGAAAAGGGTGAGCTCAACTAGCCCAAGAAGAATGTTATGACTAAGATAATATAGAACAAATTATCGTTAGTCTTCAACAGGAAAAATCGATAGAATACAATAAATAACAAGTTTGAGATCAATATTCGCAGCCGGAAATAATAATTCATAGAAGAGTTACGTAGAGAATGAAATCTACTATAATCTATGAATTTAACGATCCATCATCAATATTTTATCCCCTGTAACATCAATCAATATTCATCTCAAATCAAATATTCATCTTTACACTACTGAGCCAAAGATATTCATCGATCTCATTATGTTCATCTCAACACTGTTCATCTTTGCACTAAAGGCCAAAGATATTCATCGATCGGTCATGTTCATTTAAACACTGCTCATCTTTGCACTACTGAAGCCAAAGATATTCTTGATCAATCGTGTTCATTTAAACACTGCTCATCTTTGCACTACTGAGCCAAAGATATTCTTCAGAAATCATTCATCTTTGCTTCTACGTGCCAAAGATATTCAATAATATCATCATTTAAGACCGAGGATGATGAAAATATTTTTAAAGAAACGAATCCCGGTGAAACAAAATGACAAGGATTAAGGATTCGTACTTGGTTTTATCCACGTCAAAAATACCTCAAAAATAATCATAGTGGTGTAAAATTCAAGAATGATCAAAACATGGATACAATCAAAGCTAGTATCCAGAATAGATATTTTAGACGAAAAGAAAAATTTTCATTTTTCGGTGAATAGTGTCGTATTCGTGAATAGTGTCGTATACGTGAATAGTAACTCCGACACCAAAAGATAGAAATTCCACAAAAAACATCTTCACGCTTCATGAATAGTACTCGTGAATAGTAACTCGTGAATAGTAACTCATGAATAGTAACTCGTGAATAGTAACTCATGAATAGTAACCCCGATATGAAAAAGTTCCAAATTTGATAAAAAGTTCCAACTAATATTTCAAAGATAATGATATTCAAGAAATAATATCATTTGAGAAGAAAATAACATCCCTTACCTCAAAGAATCGATGCCGGAATGAAACAGGATATAGTCTTTGAAGGGAACTTCACCGAATCTAACAATACTCAAAGTATACTCAAAATACTCACAAGAATACGCTCGATAATATAGAGAGAGAAAGAGAAAACTTGTTTTCGGTGTGATTTTCAATTCTAACTTAGCCTCTATTTATAGAAAAATGTTAAGACGCAAAGCAGGATTTTAACTCAGAATTGATGGCTTTACTCGCTACTATTCCCACCCACCACATTTGAAATAAAATTCAGCACATTTCTTCACCAACCACAAGTGGGGCCCACTCAATTCTAGAATTTTCCACCAAAATCAATTATAAACCTAATTTCCGAATCAGTCACCTCTTAAAATTCATCACAAATCATTCGTTCATTTTTAACGGTTCAAAATTTGTGGACATATACTCAACTTATGTATGTATAACATATCCAAAAATTACAACGATCCAACGGTCGGATTAAAAATTATAACTCACATAATATATAGTAAAAATACTCGATTTGATTTTTAATACCTCCATTTCAGGCAAAATTACCGATAAAACACCTCAACATTAAATCATTCAATTATAACCACATAAAACAAATAAATCCATCATTTATAAATATTTTCTTATCATATAAATCAATAATTAATTATTCACAAATAATATTTACGAATCACAATTATAACAACCGGTAGCTCCGAGAGAGGGGGCTTTCAGATAAGGATTTCTCCTTCTTCGCGCCGCAATTAGGTGACCAAACCTCTCCTTGACGGAACTTTCTAGACATTGCCAATAATGCTATCTAATAATATTATTTAAATAATATGAATTATTGATCGATAATGGAGATAATGTGCGTGACAATGACAATTATTAACAACAATAATATAAAATATCAACGCAAAGAATTATTGAATCAATAAAATATTGAACAAGAACTCTTGTGAAAATTATTGAGTAGTGCCTTCATACGTAAGGATCAATAATTCAACAATAGGTATGTGCAATCTGGTAATGCTTCTTTATGCAACCACGCGTATCTTGTATTTTAACCACCGGGTATTCCAACAGTCTTACTTGAGTAATAACTACGTAGTTATTTTTAACCAACTTATATTTGTCGTTTTCTTCATCCAAACGCTTTCCGTTATGGGGCCCACACATGGTCGCTGCGCCGTGCATGCGAATATTTCCCGACGAAGCGAATATTCCACGACCAAACGAATATTCCAAACAACAATGAATATTTTATAACCACTTGCTTATTTTGAAATATTTATGCATTTTACCCATAACTAACCACATTAATCAAATCCACCTTACTATTTCAAAATAATAAATAAAGGAAATTCCTTTTTATTTAAAAAAATTGAGGTCTTACAAATACCATCCGGCTCGGAGGATTTGTCATCTACTGATGATGCTTCTAGCAAAGGGTTGGGATGTGTTCTTATGCAACATGGAAAAGTTATAGTTTATGCCTCATGACAACTCAAAGAATATGAGAGGAATTATCCTACTCATGATCTAGAGTTAGTACTATTGTCTTTGCACTTAAAATTTGGAGGCATTACTTGTATGGGGAGAAAGTGGAGATCTTTACGGATCATAAAAGCCTCAAATATTTCTTCACTCAAAAGGAACTCAACATGCGACAACGACGTTGGCTAGAATCATTGAAAGATTATGATCATACCATCCAATACCATCCCCGAAAAGCGAGCGTGGTAGGCGGCGATTGAGTAGAAAATCATATGCAAGCACTGAGTGCGATGTTGTCGGTATGAAAGGCCCATTTTGTGTGACTTGCAAAGGATGGAGATAGAGTTAAAGACTCGAGGGACGCATGTGATGATAGCGGTATCTGAGTAGAAACCGACTTTAATCGATAAAGTTAAAGTCGCTTTCAAGCTACGCACACGAGGTCGATGCATATGAGGAAAAAAGTGCAAGAAGGTGCTATCGCAGGAAGCAAGAATCGATGAAGAAGGAATACTTGAGTCAACTCCAGACTTTGTGTTCCTAACGACCACGATTTAAAGTATAATATCATGATGGAGGCGCACAACACACCATTTGCAATCCATCTCAGGAGTACCAAAATGTATCATGATATTAAATCATACATTTTAGTGGGAGCAATATGAAGAGAGATATATATTTATTTATCTCAAGGTGTCTAACTTGTCAACGAGTTAAAGCGGAGCATCAAGTACCAAAAGGTCCATTGCAACCACTTGAAATTCCAAAATGGAAGTGGGAGCACATTACCATGGATTTCGTTCTACTCGGTCTTCCTAAGGTTTCTCAAGGCATTGATGCGATTTGGGTCATTGTTGATAGATTGACCAAGTCCGCTTTTCATTTCTTACCGACATCGAGAAACTTATACACTTGAACGTCTTGCTCAGTATGTATATAAACGAGATTGTAAGGCGCATGGTACGCTTAGGTATCCATAGTTTCGATCGAGACCCAAGATTCACTTCACGATTTTGGGTTAGTTTGCAAAAAGCTATGGGCACAGGACTTACGATTTAGCTTTCTAAGATATCATCCTCGGATGGGCGGACAAATGGAGAGGACTATTCAAACTCTTGAAGATCTATTAAGACTCGTGTCCTTGATTTCAAGGGAGTTGGGACAAGTTCTTACCATTGGTGGAGTTTTCCTACAACAACAGTTATCAAGCAAGTATGGCATGGCTCCATTCAAGCGTTGTATGGAAGAAAGTGTCGTTCTCCATCTTTGGGATGAGGTGGGTGAAGCAACGTTGTTGGGACCGGAGTTGATACGTATGACTACGGAAAAGATTCAAACGATCAAACAACGTATAAAAACCTCACAAAATCGACAAAAAAGTTATGCTGATCTTCATCGAAAGGACGTGGAATTCGATATAGGAGATCATGTGTTGTTAAGAGTTGCTCCATGGAAAGGAGTTACAAGATTTGGAAAGAGAGGATAACTTAATCCTCGATTCATCTGATCCATTTTAATCCTCGATCGAGTAGGGAGCGCGTGGCCTATAGACTCGCTTTACCGCCAAATATGTCTCGTGTTCATAACGTTTTTCACATATCCATGTTACGTAAATATGTGAAAGACCCGAACCATATTATTGAGTTAGAACCGGACGAAATAGCGGAAGATTTGACGTATGAAGAGGGTCCTGTTCAAATTTTGGATAAGAAGGAACATATTCTACGCTCCAAGGTTATACCTCAAGTCAAAGTTTTGTGGACGAACCACGATGTTGAGGAAATGACTTGGGAGTTAGAATCTAAAATGAAATCAAGGTATCCTTACCTCTTCGACATACCAGTATCGTACCTAATTTCGAGGGGCGAAATTTCATAAGAAGGGAGGTTGTAAGACCCCAACTTTTATAAATAAAGATGAATTTTTCTATAAATATTATTTTTGAATATTATGGAATAAATTTGATATAATGTTATAGTTGTGGGTAATATTTATAAATTTTGCAAAGTATGCAAGTTGTTATAAAATATTCGTTTGGTCGGGGAATATTCTTTTTGTTAGGGGAATATTCGCATAATGGCTCAATCATTGGTGGACCCCTAATGTAATTATTGCCGGATTGAGAAAGCGACAAAAATATTTTATAAAAATAACGGCGGAGGTGTTACCGTTAAAGCTGTTGAACTACCCGTTGGTAAAGAAATACGATGTCTGGCGTAGTTGCATAGTAAAGACACGGTATTGATTATTGATGCTTACGTGAGAAGTCACTCATTTATGCTCAATTATTGCTCACGAGAATTCTCACGCATCATATCTCTTATATTATTGATTCAATTATTGTCACAAGTATCATCTATATAATATGTTATAGTATTAAATCAATAATTGAGACGACAAGTTATAAATGATTAATAATTGTTGAAAGATTAAATATGTGTTGATGAAAAAAAATGATTTGTGGTAAGTTTGATTATTTTATGGGGGCTCTATATGTCATCATCTAAGAGTCTCTTCGTCGATAAGTAATTACCTTCGTCAATAGTAATTACCCTTGTGAATAGTATTTACCTTCGTCAATAGTAATTACCTTCGTCAATAGTAATTACCCTTGTGAATAGTATTTACCTTCAATAATAGTAATTACCTTCGTCAATAGTAATTACCCTTGTGAATAGTATTTACCTTTCATCGATAGTATTTACCTTCGTTAATAGTAATTACCTTTACCATACGTCGAACCACTTGTCGTTTCACATTACAAGTGATCGAACCACTTGTCGTTTCACATTACAAAGCGTCAAACCGATTCGTCAAGCCACTCGCCTTTTCACGGTCAGAGGTCTTAAGCTAGAAATCTTCTATAAATAGAGGCCTAGGGCTTCATTATTTTCACTTAATTCATTCAAGCTATAGAGAGAAAGTATAGAGAGAATAAGAGAGAAAGAAGAAGAGTATTTTGTTACTTACCACTTTGCGAGATTCAATCTTCTACCAAATGTAAGGGTGTTATTCTTTCTTATTCATGAAGAGAAGCATTGTTATTCCATTGCTTATTATTCTCATTGGAATAACTCGTATACGTGGTTTACCCTATACTTGGTGATATTCTTCTATTATTACATTGGAACATCACATGCGGTGTTTTACACAGGACTGGTTCCGTCTTTATTATTACATTGGAATATCTATCGTGTGTTTTACAGGATCCGGTTCCATCTTTATTATTACTGTTGGAACATCCGCTTCGGTGTGAATTTCACGAATTCGGGTTCCGTTATTTATTATTTTGTTGGAATAACTTTCATGCGTGCGATTCATCGCATGTATGGTGATTTCTTTTGTTATTCCATTCTTTATTATACCCGGTTAGTTAAAACTTTGACTTCTATACTCCATGAAATTAGTGGAATATCCTTGATATTTGCGTTTCATCCAAAGATCTTTTCATGAAAATATTCTTCCGATCATTCTTGAATTTTACTCTACAAAACAAAGATTATATTGATAATTTGGACGTTAATAATTCTGGATAAAATAATTCTTGAACTTGTTTTATTGAATTCTTATATCATTGTCATCATCCTCATGTTTATATTTTTTAAAGTCATCGTGGCACCTCAGTGCATAGATGGACTTGGTATGATTATGACGAGAGACTATTCGGTGTAATCATGGACCGTAATGTTACAAATAATGTGGTAAAAATCCTCGATTGGTAGTAGTGCATTGATGGACGATTGTTGGCATGATCATGACCATTAATGAATACACAAATATTCTTGGCCCGTAGTGCATGAATAATTGTGGTCGTTGATACTAAAGAATATCCTTGGCCTTAGTGCGGGGGTGATTCGATGATGTGGAATATTTATTAAAAATTTGAGTCTCAAATTTATAACAAGGATGATGAAAACCTTTTAAAACCTAAAAGATAGTAGACTTTATTTTCTACTTGACTCTTTTAATGGATTGATATTCATTGCGATTAAACTGGTTGTCTATTGTATTTTATCGGTTTAACATTGTTGAAGACTATTGATAATTTATTACGCATTATCTTAGTCATAATATTTCTTCTTTGGGCTAGTTGAGCTCACCCTTTCTTTCACCGTTCTCTTGAAAATGAGAATATAATTTGGGGACGAGTCTGGGAAGCGAGTGATGGTCCCGAAGATAGCATTAGTAGTCCTCACTATTCAGCGTGAAATAGTGTGATAATAATTGTAATAAGGACTCCTTTTTGAGTTTGTATAATATCTAGTAGAGCGATATTTGTATTTAAACTCACGATTTATGTCGTATTGTACACTTACGAGTTATGTTAGTAAGTTGTATTTAAATTACGTACCATGTAAGTGGCGACCCAAGATGGGTGATGTATCCCTAATTTTGGGGCGTCTCACTTCTTGTCGGTGAATATTAAATATCGACAGTGCGACCTTTTGTGGGCCCTATAACGAAAGCGATTGGATGAAAAAAACGACAAGTATAAGTTGTTTATAAATAACAGGCGTAGTTATTTACAGATTATCTTGTTAGAATACCCCGTGGTTAAAACACAATAGCACACGGTATTGCACCAATTATTGATTCTTACGTAGGAAGGCATTACTAAATAATTGTTACAGTAGTTACTGTTCAATATTTTATTGATTCAATAATTGCTACGTTGATATTTTATATTATTGTTGTTTCGATAATTGTCACTACACGATATTTTCATTATCAGATCAATAATTCATATTATTTGAATAATATTATTAGATAACATTATTGGAAATGTCTAGAAAGTTACATCTAAGGAGAGGTTTGGTCACCTAATCACAAGGCTAGTAAGGAGAAATCCTTATTGGAAAACCCTCTTCCAAGGAACCCACGATTGTCGATGATTGTGATTACGTAATATTATTTGTGAATAATTAATTATTGATTTATATGATAAGGAAAATATTCATTTTATGTGGATATAGATGGAGAAAATTTTAATGTGACAATTGTTGAAAAATTGTTATTTTATCTTTTTCGATAAAATAATTTATTTAAATATATTATTATATTTTAATAATATAATAATGGTGATATTTTACAATGAATGTGGGATATATGAATAAATGAGGAGGAAGAGTATTTTTGTGTCAATAAATGTTTAAAACATGTTTTTCATGTTTGTGGACCCTATTTCTTGACTGAAATTTAATTATAGCTTGTAAAATCGCCCGTTTATGGATTTCGGTCAATTTCAGTTTGGAATTTGAAAAAACTTTCTTCTGTAAAGTTGTAGAGAATGGAATTTCCTATGGAAAGGACATATGATTTGAATTTTTCTGATAAAAAGGCTATTTATTATGAATTAATGAAGTTTCGAAGTTCCGGAATAATTGATTTTTGGAAGTTTTTATTATTTTTTTAAAGAAAAACATTTTTTGCAATTAAGTTGGCCTCACATGTGATTTAAATGAGTTGAAATCAGATTTCAAAGGTGGGCTTGAATTTTGTTAATTATATTATTATTTTATTAAATTTTTTGCTTTGGTGTTCTAAGCATTTTCCTATAAATAGGGTGCTTAGGTTAGAATTGAAAATCACACCGTAAACTGAAGTTTCTCTCTCTTCTCTCTCTATATTATCGGTTTATTCTTGTGAGAATTTTGATACTTTAAGTGTTTGCTATCTGATGCAAGTTTCCTTCAAGACTATATTGAAGATTCTAATGGAAATCTTGTCTTTTTCGAGGTAAGGGATATTATTTTTTAAAATGATATTATTTCTTCTAATATCATTATGTCGGAATATTGGTAAGATTTTTCTTGTGAAATTCTTGTCTTTTTAGTGTGGGGTTACTATTCACGTATCTTATTAATTATTCACGATATCTGACCTTATTCACGAATCATAAGCCTTATTCACGTAAAAAATAAATTTTCATTTTTTTCAAAATATCGATTATGGATACTAGCTTTGATTTTACCAATGTTTTGATCATTCTTGAATTTTACTTCACTATGGTTATTTATGAAGTATTTTTGAACTTGGCCTGTTTAAAGTACGAATCCTTAATATTTGTTCTTTTGTTTCACTGGATTCGTTTTCTTTAAAATATTTTTCATCATCCTCAGTCCTAAATGATAGTATTACTTAATATCTTTGGCCTGTAGTGCAAAGATGGTTGATTTTCTTATGAATATCTTTGGCCCGTAGTGAAAAGATATACGGGTGTTGAGATGAACATGACCGACTGATGAATATCTTTGGCCTGTAGTGCAAAGATGAATATTTGATTTAAGATGAATATTGATTGATGTTACAGAAATAAAATATTGATGATGGACTTTTAAATTCATAAATTATAGTAGATTTTATTCTCTACGTAACTCATCTATGAATTATTATTTCCGCTGCGAATATTGATCTGAAACTTGTTGTCTATTGTATTTTATCATATTTTTTCCCTGTTGAAGACTAACGATAATTTGTTCTATATTATCTTAGTCATAATATTCTTTACTGGGCTAGTTGAGCTCACCCTTTTCCTTTTTGTTCCATTTTTCTTCTCAGGAGGCGAGAATGTAGCAAGTACTAGTCGGGGTATGGAATGAAGGTTCTAGAAATTTGTTTTAGTAGTCCTTACTATTTTTGTAAAATAATGTACCAATAATTATAATGAGGACTTATTTGGGTATGAATATTGTCTAGATGGCAATATTTGTATTTAAACTCACAGTTTTTATGTTGTATTAATAAAGTTGTAGTTGTTTCTGTACCATGTTATTGACGACTCAAAATGGGTGATGTATACCTATTTTGGGGGCGTCACAATAACTAACCACATTAATCAAATCAACTCTTACTATTTCAAAATAATAAATAGAGGAAATTTAATTTTATTTATAATAAGTTGGGGTCTTACACATTATATCATCAATCTCTTAACAATCTAACCATAGAAATCCAACTTTTTAAAGAAAACTCAAGAAGTATAATACTAAAAACTCAAAAATTAGATTATTACCTTTGATTAGCTATAAAATTTTGAACAATCTTCTTATTTCTTCCTTCCATAACCCACATAAATTCCTTTACAGAGAACTTCTTCTCTTCCTCTCTTCTTTCTTCCTTCTGTTCTTTCTTAGGCTTAAGACAACGTAAAACTAAAACAGACGCTAACATAAAAAAAATAAACTGACGTATAATAATAAGGCTACTAAATACCTATCAGTTATTTTTTTTTATTTTAAACTTAAAAGTCATAAGGCCTTGTTTGGCAAAACCTATTAAAATAATGACTTAATCATTCCTTAAGCCTTGTTTGGAAAAATAAGATTAAAATTAAAATTTCAAAAGCTTTAAGGCTTTGTTTGGTAAAACCAAATTAAAACTCTTTTAATCTATTTCCATAAGTCATTTATAATATAGTTTATTGTCACACTTTATTTAAATAAATTTCTATATTCAAATTAAATTAAATATAATAACAATTTATTAAATCCATTTACCACATAAACAAATACAATAAAATTATAATTTTCATTAAAATTATAATTTTATTTAATAAATTAACACATCACTTTGATTACAAAAAATCAAATTAAAATAACATTATAATAATCCATATAATCCTTAATAACTCTCTAATTTAGTTATTGAGTTAAATTAGAGTATTATCTCATAAATTTAATTCATCACTCTTTTATCTTAATTAAGTTAATTTCTATAACTCACTAATTATTTACTTACTAATAAATAATCCAACAAATATCTACTAAACAACAAACACATCAATTAAAATATTTATTTAATTGATAAATATTTGAAATTATAAAAAAAACGGATTGTTACATTCTTCCCATCTTATAAGGATTCCGTCCTCGGAATCACCGAAACCCTACCTTCCTCAAGTTTCTTACCAAATCTCTTCGTTGAATAACTTCAACACATTACCTTAATATATGTTTTATATTTTCTACTCCCACCATTCTTCATAATAAATTTTTGTAAGTTTTATTTCATAACCTTTACTCAGACTCAATTATATTTGAGTATTACATATTCTTTGACCCGTTCATTTCCTTCTTTAAGGATCGTTATCATGAACACTCGGGATATTACATTAACCCATTCTTCTAAGAATTTCATCCTCGAAATTTTATTTATTACTCTTCATTCATTCAATCTATCAAAATAGATTTTACGTTAATACTTTATTCATTCAATTGGGTTCTATAACCACTTCTTTCCACAAAGATCTTTCTACAATTATTAAACTTTTCTATTAAAAGTTTTTATATTATTCTTTGATAACTCATCTCCCTCTCACTTAAAAAATTTATTTTCTCACTTATTCAATATATTCATCAGTTAGTGTCGCATTCTACGACTTACTTCTTTCTAAATAATATCATCCTTACCACATTCACCTTTTAGAATAACAAGAATCTTTCACAATTGCTCAATAATTGGGAAGAAGTATGAATAACTCAGGAATTTAAAAGATTCCAAATCATGCTGAGGGTCATAAGACCACGAACTATGTCTACAGTTGCAAGTAATCTTTCAACTTCAACTTTAACAGTCATAAAACTATAAGGACCCCCATACTTAGGGTGTTAAGCCCTTCGTACGATGTATTGTGCATAAACATTTTAACGTTATGCGTATGTCCATAGTTATAAGTAATCTTTCAACTTAAACTTTAACAGTCATAAGACTATAGGGACCCCCATACTTAGGGTGATCAACCCTTCGTACAATGTATTGTGCACAAACATCTCAACGCCTCCGCGTAATCCCCTATAAAAGGGTTGTTCATCTCAGCTTTTCAACATCTGAATCCGCACCAAAACAATTTGGTTTGACATAACTTTTCAAGAAACGCTTGAATTTCATGAACATCTTTCAATATTCGTCTAGCTGAATCAAATAGCATAGACTTCTATAACAATTCGGACATCAATCAAAATATACATATACATATATATTCTCATATCTTAAAGAAATCTCAAAAATATTTTTATGACGTCATGATACCACACTGTATTTATAGTCCATTGAGGATTCTGTCATTTTGTGATTTTATTATACTACATCATACCATAGTGGGCTGACGATCCTTAGATCACCTCCAACACTAAGTAATACTGCATTGATGATTCCATCATTTTTTAATCATATCTGCACCAGGTTCCATGATGCATTGATGATATAAAAAAATACATTTTGATATATTTCAAATCATTTTATCTAGCCAAAGCAATTAGCATAGACATACGAATAATAGCACTATTTTTTAAAAAATTCTTTGGTTCACTAGTGTGACCCAATATTTTTTTTTCCAAAAATCAAAAGTATAACCATCGGCACGAAGTCAATAAATTTCGAAAATCTAGCAAAGCTAGAAGATTTGGAATACCTAATTTTCTCCATCAACTCCACTTTCTATAATGATCAATTGCTTAATAGGTCTATCTATTCCTATCATCCTCAATACTCCATTCACACTTAAATATACCCCACTTCATCAAACTTACCGCACATTAGATGTTCAAGAACTTGCCACAATAATATGAGTTTAAGAACTTGTCCTAGTCAGACCATAGGCGTCCATTCGCTGAGGGGTTCAAAACATACCATATTATTATGAGTCACGAACTTACCATATGCATTAGTTTTAAGAACCGCATCTAATCCTAATAATATCTAACTAATCTTAATAGTTTCTAACTATCAAATATACACATGAGAAAAGAATCACATTTTTGCCACATATACATTGATAGCGCGACACCAACATTCCAATGATTATCAATGTGATAAACTGAGTGCAAGCACAAAACCCTCGCCCATACAAAGATTTGTACAACTCAGCCACCACATGAGTCCTCAATTGAAATCCCATCTAACTCTATCTTACTCTTAACTTGCTCTTTGCTTGATATGAATTCCTCGTACCACATCATCTATAACTCCTCGTGAGTTCTCCCGTACTATTTTATAGTACATCAACTTCATAGCATCAAGCTATAATTATTCAAACATTACAGACCATCTTTCTTTTATAACTTAAACTGATCACGTTGTGACCTTATTCTATAATCATCTCCCTTAAAATTCTTTTCTTAACTCGTGATCGTTTTGTTTTACGATGCTCTTTCTTTCCTTCTTCATCATACGTATCCATTTTTTATACTTGGTACACATCGAGTCACTAATAGTTTCAATATGGTACGCTGAGTGGTTTCCCATAAACAACCAACAAACTAGGTTCCGAGTTGCTAGTTCGTATATACCTCCGCTCTATGAAGGAATCGTTTAGCCCAGATACCATACATCAAATATTAAAGAGTACAATTGTACCATACTTAAATATAACTTTTTGATTCTTAACTTCTTTATCATTCTTCTCTTATAGACATTGTCTATTTATTATCACCTTACATTCTTATTATTGAAATTGGGAAACCCCACATTTGTGACGCCCCCAAAATAGGTATACATCACCCATTCTGAGTTGTCAATACATGGTACAGAAACAACTACAACTTTATTATTACAACAATAAAACTGTGAGTTTGTATACAAATATTATCTTCTAGACAATATCTATACTAAGATAAATCCTCATCACATTTATTGATACATTATTTTACAAAAATGGTGAGGACTACTAAACAACTCTCTCTAGAACTTTCATTCCATACCCCCAGACTGCATACTCGCTTATATTCTCGCCTCCCGAGAAAAATGGAACAAAAAGGAAAAGGGTGAGCTCAACTAGCCCGATAAAGAATATTATGACTAAGATAATATACAACAAATTATCGTTAGTCTTCAACAGGAAAAATCTAATAGAATACAATAGACAACAAATTTTAAATCAATATTCGCAATGAAATAATAATTCATTAGAAGAGTTAAGTAGAAAATGCAAACTACTATCTTCTATGTATGAATTTAAAAGTTCATCGTCTATCTTTTATCCCCAGTAACATCAATCAATATATATCGGAATCAAATATTCATCTTTGCACTACAAAAGCCAAAGATATTCATCAGTTGGTCATGTTCATCTAAACACCTATTCATTTTGTACTACGGGCCAAAGATATTCTTCAGAAATCATTCATCTTTGCACTACAGGCCAAAGATATTCAATAATATCATCATTTAAGGCCGAGGATGATGAAAATATTTTTAAAAAAGCGAATCCGGTGAAACAAAATGACAAGGATTAAGGATTAAGGATTCGTACTTTGTTTTATCCATGTCCAAAAATACCTCAAAAATAATTATAGTGGTGTAAAATTCAAGAATGATCAAAACATAGATACAATCAAAGCTAGTATCCAGAATAGATATTTTGAACGAAAAGAAAAATTTTATTTTTCGATGAATAGTCCAGTATTCGTGAATAATCTGAGTATCGTGAATAGTCTGCAAGTATCGTGAATAGTAACTCGACACCAAAAGTTCCAAATTTGATAAAAACTTCAGATCAATATTTCAACATAATGATATTGAAGAAATAATATCATTACGAAAAAAAATAATATCCCTTACCTCACAAATACTGATCTTTAGTTGAAACACAGGATATAGGTTATGACTTGAACTTGCAGACCAGATATAGCAATACTCAAAGTATACTCAAAATACTCACAAGAATACGCTCGATAATATATAGAGAGAAAACTTCATTTCGGTGTAATTTTCAATTCTAACCCAAGACACCTATTTATAGGAAATTGCTAGACAGAAAGCAGAAAATTTAATTTAATATTATTATATATATCAAAATTCCTACGCCACTCTTGAAATCTTATTTCAGCTCAATAAGCACATGCCACCTTTTAGAAAAAGTAAGAAAAACGTTTTTCTAATTTAAAATAATTTAAACTTCAAAAATCAATTATTTGAACTTGAAACTTCAATAATTCACAATAAATAGCCTTTTGTCAGAAAATTGAATCTCGCGACTTTTTATAGGAAATTCAATTCTCTACAACTTTACAGAAGAAAGTTTTCCAAATTCCAAATAGGAATTGACCGAAATCCACAAAGCAGACGATTTTAAAAGCTATAATCAAATTTCGATCAATAAATGGGGTCCAATAGACATGTTTAACATGTTTTAAACATTTATTGCAACAAAATACTCTTCCTCCTCGTGATACTCATATATCCCACATTCGTTGTAAAAATATCACCATTATTATATTATTAAAATATAATAATATATTTAAATGAATTATTTTATCGAGAAAAAATAAAATTTCAATTTTCAACAATTGTCACATTAAAATTTTCTATCTATATATCACATAAAATCAATATTTTCTCATCATATAAATTAATAATTAATTATTCACAAATAATATTACAGAATCACAATATCGATAAATTGACGCATAGGTTCCAGGAAAGAGGGGCTTTCCAATAAGAATTTCTCCTTCTTGGCGCGCAATTAGGTGACCAAACCTCTCCTTAGGCGTAACTTTCTAGACATTGCCAATAATGTTATCTAATAATATTATTCGAGATAATATGAATTATTGCTTCGATAATGAAAAATATCGTGTAATGACAATTATTGAAACAACAATGAATATAAAATATCAATGCAAAGAATTATTAAATCAATAAAATAAAATATTGATCAAGTAATTATCGTAACCATTATTGAGTAGTGCCTTCTTACGTAAGAATCAATAATTGGTGCAATACTGGTGGTGCTACTTATGTGATAACCAATAAAGTATTTTAATAGTATTATCTGTAATAACTACAACTGTTATTTTTAAACAACTTATATTTGTCGTTTTCTTCATCCAATCGCTTTTCGTTATGGGGGCCCATACATGGCTGTCTAAGGTAATGGTGCACGAATATTCTCCGACAGTACGAATATTCCACGACCAAACGAATATTCCCCGACAACAATGAATATTTTATAACCACTTGCTTATTTTGAAATATTTGCGTATTTTACCCATAACTATCCACATTAATCAAATCAACCCTTACTATTTCAAAATAATAAATAGAGAAAATTAAATTTCATTAATAATAAGTTGGGGTCTTACAACATTCATATTCCTTATAACTCTGTGAGATTCTTCTTTGAATCCCTTCACGCACGTTTTAATCCATTCTTTAAAAATTTCTTAAAGTACTTCTTATTGTTCAAACTCTATTTGAGCTTATTCGTTCATTACCTTCACCTCTCTTCTCTAAGGTTATAGCCTAAGGTACTCATACCTAAGGTTTCTAACCTACAGCTTTGATACCCACTGTAACGACCCCAAAATTCATACAATTTAATTCTCGACTTCGGTCGTTAAAAATACAATCAACCTCTAATTTTGCATTATTAAACGATAATACAAACATTGAAATTTGCGGAATAATTAAAATTTTCTATTACAAACTATCCTCGTTCCCAAAACCTTCAACCTTTACATCAAAATATATCAGAATCATTTTAATTCTACAATAGTTTACATTGCAAAACGATATTACAATTTAAAATTAATACATTATTCGGAACCTTAAACATGGTTCAAATAATAATAACACAACCAAAGTGTGTAAATCTTCAAGTATCACATCTGATTCATGTCTTTCAAGTAACACATAACTTTACCTTGAATCTTGAACCTGCAAAAGTGGTTATTTGCAAGGTTGAGCTCGACAGCCCAGCAAAATCTATCAGTTTTCATGCATCACGTAGCACATAATAACATGCTCAATATATATCTCATAAACATCGGACTAACATAACATACATGCTATAATTCATATAACAAGTATAAAGATTGAGTTCCTTACTCAATCAGCATGCTTTTAGCCAAACAACGTAGTCATAAATTGACTTTAACATTTCATACATTCAACATATATATAACACATCATGATATTTACAATAAAGATTTAAAACAATCAAATTCACATAGTAAATAGGAACTGAAAGACTTGCCTTGAACTTTGTTTATCAATAACAGTTTAACTTCTTACAGTTATCTGCACTTCACGTGCCCTACACAATTATATAATCAGGCACATCAACTATTAGTCACATAGCAATGCATAGTAGTTGTAATGTAAACTTTTACTCTATATCTCATAACCCTTCCTATTATTAATACACAATTGTTCAATTTGATTGTGTTAACTTTAAACTTATAACTCACTATATTTCTTCTTAGTCAAACTCGAAGTTCATTCAAGTGTTTAAGTCTTGCTAGGACCACTTATTGGTTTTATATTAACCTATTCAATATCTTATTATATTCATTTCATTTGATTTAAAATACTCTTTACGTTCATTAACACTTATCACGGCGTTTCGACGTTTATTCGTCACAGGCCCAAATTATCTCTCTTGTGTGTGCTTAATATGCGTATTCAACTTATCTAATATATCATTTATTAATGTTAAGCATCATTATACTTCATAATATTCATGTTTTATAACTTAGAACAACATCTATTATCGTCAAGAGCATTACACTTGCATACGTGCATGCCCGACGCCCTCCGATTGCCTCCAAAAACACAACAGTCACAACGATTACCATTTTTACTACTTTTCCCTACCTCAATTTGAAAAACTTAGAGAATAAAAGTTGTAGGTCTATTCGTCCTCGTTCCGGATCATCTTGAATCACCTCAATCGGAGTTCGTATGAAAAAGTTATGCTTCATTTACTACAAAGAAGTCGTCGAGCGATTGCACCGAACGACGATGTCCAAGCAATTGTGCGTCCTAAATGGCCTTGGGGGGGCAGCTGCTGCTTCAAGTCGCAGAAACACCCCCTGTGCTCGCTCTTCGTGATTTTGCAGACCCATACTCTTTCCAATGATCATAACATGAGTTATACTCATCCAAATTAGTCCGTTTTCGATTCTATGGATTCGTAACTCATAAAGCTACAACATACCAATTACTCATCAACTAACATAAACATTAACTAACCCAAATATGGATTTATAACTCATGTTCATACTAATTGTTCTTGTTTGACAAATTTAGCGAATTCATTCACTACGAATTCGTTTCTCAACCAAATTGGTTCTTTCAACTTGCGTTCTTTTCGTTTTTCGACGTACTAAACACATCTATTATCAATTTTAGATTATATACATGATCTAACCATCAATTTAAGCCTTAAAATAGACCCAAAATACATATATTAAACCATAAACCAAATTTCTTCTTCTAACACTTGTTTCCACGAATTTGATTACATGAAAACCTGTTATAGATTACATATAACAAATTATACACATCTATTAACATTATATCATCAATCTCTTAACAATCTAACCATAGAAATCCAACTTTTCAAAGAAAACTCGGGAAGTATAATACTAAAACTCAAAATTAGATTATTACCTTTGATTAGCTATAAAATTTGAACAATCTTCTTGTTTCTTCCTTCCATAACCCTCACAAATTCCTTCTCTCAATTTACAGAGAACTTCTTCTTCTTCTCTCTCTTCTTTCTTCCTTCATTATTTCTTAGGCTTAAGACAACGTAAAACTAAAACAGACGCTAACATAAAAAAAATAAACTGACGTATAATAATAAGGCTACTAAATACCTATCAGTTATTTTTTTTTATTTTAAACTTAAAAGCCATAAGGCTATTAAAATAATGACTTAATCATTCCTTAAGCTTTGTTTGGCAAAACAAGATTAAAATTAAAATTTCAAAAGCTTTATGGCTTTGTTTGGTAAAACCAAATTAAAACTCTTTTAATCTATTTTCATAAGTCATTTATAATATAGTTTATTGTCACACTTTATTTAAATAAATTTTCATATTCAAATTAAATTAAATCTAATAACAATTTATTAAATCCATTTACCACATAAACAAATACAATAAAATTATAATTTTCATTATAATTATAATTTTATTTAATAAATTAATACATCACTTTGATTACAAAAAATCAAATTAAAATAACATTATAATAATCCATATAATCCTTAATAACTCTCTAATTTAGTTATTGAGTTAAATTAGAGTATTATCTCATAAATTTAATTCATCACTCTTTTATCTTAATTAAGTTAATTTCTATAACTCACGAATTATTTACTTACTAATAAATAATTCAACAAATATCTACTAAACAACAAACACATCAATTAAAATATTTATTTAATTCAATAAATATTTGAAATTATAAAAAAAATCTGGATTGTTACATCATCAATGGTCATGATCATGCCAATAACTGTCCATCAATGCACTACGGGTCAATGAGGACTTTTACCACATCATTTGTAACATTACGGTCACGACTATACCGAATAATCCGGTCATAATCATACCAAGTCCATCTATGCACTACATGTGCCACAAATAACTTTCAACATAATATAAACATGAGGATGATGATGATAACGACATAATAATTCAATAAAACAAGTTCAAGAATAAATTTTAAAGATTTATAAGTTAATTTATCCTGAACTCAAAAACGTCCAAATTGTCAACATGATACTTTTTTGTGGAGTAAAATTCAAGAATGCTCAGAAAAATATTTCCATGAAAAGATACAAGATGAAGCGCAAATATTTAGGATATTCTACTAATTTCATGGAGTATAGAAGCTAAAACTTTAACCAACTGAGTATAATAGAATATATGAAACTGCAAATGGATTTTTGCCCGCCATGTGGTAATCTACGTAGGCAGATCATTTTCACAATTAAATAAGGAATGAATACAAAGGATCATTCACCATGCATGTGGTAATCCACATGATGAGTTATTCCAATGTAATAATAAAGAATGGAATAATAGAAGAATTCACCATGCATGCGATAGACCGCACAGATAGGTTATTCCCAACATAATAATAAAGAATGGAACCAGGTCATGCGTAATCCGCACAGACAGGATATTCCAACAGAATAATAAAGAATGGAATAACAGAATAATTCACCATGCATGCGATAGAGCCGCATGACGAGTTATTCCAGCAGAATAATAAAGAATGGAACCAGTCTAACGAATCCGCATGCGAGGATATTCCAAATGAATAATAAAGAATGGAATAACAAAGAATTCACCGTGCATGCGATGTATCAAGCATTGATGAAGGTTATTCCAACTGAATAATAAAGAATGGAATCAAGTCTAGCGTAATCCACACAGATATGATATTCTAACAGAATAATAAAGAATGGAATAACAGAAGAATTTCACCATGTATGCGGTACTTCGCATAGACAGGTTATCCCAACATAATAATAAAGAATGGAATAATGTAAGCTCTCTTAATAAATACGAAAGAAATAATACCCTTACCTTAGAAAAAAAGCTGGATCTTTGAAGTAGAGATGTAGCAGACTTCTCTTCTTCTTTCTCTCTATAATTTCTCTCTATAATAATTGCTCTATAGCTTTAGTGAATTGGTGAGAAATGAAGGAAGAATGAGCTTCTATTTATAGGAAAATATAGTTTTGATAATTTCACATTTTGGGGCTCGAAATATTACAAAGTCAATACCTTCAACTTTTCTTTCATTTTAATTTAGTCCCCGCAAGTATTATCAAACTTGCACCACCTCCCCTAATAGTAAATAATGTGAATCAATAGTTCAATCATGTGAATCAATAGTTATAATCATGTGAAAATACAAATTACAATTATAGTACCTCCATCTATACCTCTATTTTTAACTTAGTCATGCAAGTATTATCAATCTTGCACCAACTCCCTAATAGTACAAGAATGTGAATCAATAGCAGCACACATGTGAACAAATAGTTATAATCATGTGAATTAATAGCAATTAATTGCTCATTTATTCGGTTAATTACCCGACTGGTCAATATAACTTCCAGACATCAATTAATATCGAAATAAATGTCGATTTTCACTAACACTAATAGTTACAACACAATGGAACTATCAATTTCATCTTTAATCAACACGAACTTATTCATCATTAATATTATAACTCACAATATTTAACAATCAGGTCGTTCCCAGGAAAGTGGGGGCTTTCCGATAAGGATTTCTCCTTATTGGCCCGCAATTAGATGACCAAACCTCTCCTTGACAGAACTTCTAGACATTGTAAATATTATAATTTAATAATATGAATAACTTTGTCGTCTCAATTATTGATTTAATAATATATTATATTATGGAGATGATATTGTGACAATAATCGAATCAATAATATGAGAGATATGATATAACAATTACTGTAGCAATAATTGAGTATAACTGAGTGACTTCTCACGTAAGCACCAATAATCAATATCGTGTGCTACTATGCAACCATGCGTATTACTGTACTTTTACTTATTTTTGGAGAATGTAGCGTCTAGGTTTTAAGTTTCTCTTAAACTTTTCGATTTTATTTTATATATTGTGACAAAAACAAAAATACAATGCGGTGGCAAGTGGTAAGACATGATCTCTCTTTCATGTTTGAGCCTATTACTCCTCCCTCCCTCTCTTAATATTAATATTAAGGGTGTAAATGAACTGAGGCGAATCGAGTATTGAGTTGTTCACATTTGGTTCACAAAAATTTATCGAGTATAAAATAAGGTTTGATTGATACTCGTTTAGCTATCGAGTCGAGTACGATCTCTAATCGAGTCCGAACAGTTTGAACTTTTCGAACAAATATAATCCGAATATCAATAGAAATTACAATTCGAGAAGGTTCGAGTTTTTTTATCGAATTTTAAAATTTGCTCATATTTGAATCATTTATATTTCGAGTCGAGCTCGAATCAAACTTTTAGTCGAGCGAATACGGATCAAGCCCGAACTGTTTGCTCATTTTACAACCTTATTTAATATAAGTCGTTTTAAAAAAGTGTTTTTGTCTTTTAATATAAATCGTTTGAAAATTTCAAGTAAACATTAAAATATTACTCCAAGTATTAAATATAACTTTGGTTCTCACTATTTTTTGCCCAATAAATAATACTTTTTTTTTCCAAAACAAAGATAATATAAATAATTGATATTATTTTTAATGTTATATAATTATTTCCTTAATATTTATGCACGACAGAGGGATTATAAATTTAAATAATTTTTATGTTGTACCTAAATTATCGAAAACTAATGTTTCAAAAACATGAAACAATTCCTAACAACACATGTAAATTAAATTGAAAAAATACACCTGTGCTAGTGCTAGTGCTAGTGCCAAATCAACGGTTTTAAATTGTTGGTCGACATATATTTTGTTTTGTAACTCGTAAATTTGCATATGGTATATTTATTCAAAATGTTAAAGGTAAAGTAGTATATATGTAAGAAAAATAACATACTTTAATATATATATATATATATATATATATAAAATTAATATTTTAAACAGTGTGTAGGGCTAAATATAATCAGAAGCCAAATATATGCATTCTGATTATGAAATTTAGTATAAATATAATTATTTATAGATAATATATAAACATATGGTATGTTACCTGCCTGTTCCAGATTAAAATATAAGTTGAGTTATAAGTTATGTTAAGTTATGGTTTATAAGTAAAAATATTCGACATCAATTTGATTTATAAATCAAAAATTAAGTTAAAATAAAGTATCAAAAATTAAGTTAAAATGTTCAACTCATAATAAAGTACAAGTTAAAATAAATTTAAAATTACTAAAAAGTACATTAATAAAAAGAGGTACAAAATAGAATAGAAACAAAATAGACATTTTATTTAATCAAACTAATTTATTTTAAAATAATTTATAAATCAACACAACTCAACTCATAAATCAAAAAATAAGTAATCGTCAAAAACCATAACAGTGAAAATCAACTTATAAGTTGTTCCGAATAGGGCTTTAATATTTCACTTTATAAAATACTAACTATTATTTCATGACAGATACGTCCTACCACTTGGGCCAGATAACCCTTAAAATCCTGGCAGCTGATTGGGCAGTTGTAGCCGAGTTAACGTCACTGTCTGTTACACAAGACCGCCCCTTCAATAAAACTTTAGAAATGTTTCTTCCAATAATTGGCCCTGCTGTGATGAGGGAAAAACAAGAATTACACAGAAATAAAGATATGATGGATCTCTCTTAGATTTTATCAGATCTCTCCCTATTTTCTCTCTCTCCTATTTGTTGAAAGGAAGAAAAATTATACCGATTATAATTCATAAGAATAAGAAAAAAAAATGTCAACGTCGGCGAGGAAAAGACTGATGAGGGATTTCAAGAGGTTGCAGCAAGATCCTCCGGCCGGTATCAGTGGTGCTCCTCAAGACAATAACATCATGTTGTGGAATGCTGTCATTTTTGGGTAATACAATATCTATTCTAATTGGTAATTGATTTGGGATTTTCTTTGCTTCTCTCTAGTTATGATTTTGTGCATTTTATTTGTAGGCCTGATGATACTCCTTGGGATGGAGGTTAGTTAGATTCATCTATGCAGTCATGCATATTCAGTTTTACCTTTTGGCTTTTCCATTTTAATGGATTTCTAATGGAAAATTGATATAGCATATGATAAATTGGATGTGGTTTTGGATTACAAGTCTATAGGTTTTGGCTGATATTTTTTTTTTTAAATTACAATTGGTTTCTGGAATCTTGTAATCTACTAGTAGTTTTTTTGAGTTGTTTATTTTATCCATTCATTTATTTCTGATTTCAAATTGTAATGATTATAAAGGTGGTAGGTAGGATTAATTATGTAATATCCCAATCCCACATCGGAAAAATTTGTTTGTATATAACGAATTTAATTATTAACAATAGTACTTTCACTCATGACCTTTTGATTTTTGGCTTTTGGGTAAGCCTGTGTTGGGCTAAGATAACCCAAAAAGATATTATTGACCTTATTTGGATGAATTTGATTCGATTCGGACTTGGGATTTGACCCGAGTTGTGTAAGAGCCTGACCCGAGGGACACGAAGGCTGGTGGTATTATCTCACAATGGAGAGAGGGAGGTCCGGAGGTGAGAACACGAAGTCAGCCGGTATTATCCCACAATGGCTAGAGAGAAAGATATGTGGAACGTGTGTGATCGGTTCTGACGGGGACGTCATAAATTTAAGTGGGGAAGTTTGTAACACCCCAGTCCCACATCGAAATATATGAAAAAAATTTGTTTGTATATAAAGAATTAAGTTACTAAGAATAATACTTTCAGTCATGATTTTTTGGGTGAACCTATGGTGGGCTCAGATGACCCAAAAAGATATCATTGGGCCAGTGGTTTAATTATTTGGATGAATTTGATTCGATTCGGATTTGAGATTTGACTCAAGATTTGTCCCGGACTCAGGATTTGATCGGGTTGTTTCAAATTACTCCCTCCGTTCCACAAAAAAGTCTCATTTACAAAATTTGCAATTATTAAGGATATTATTTTGTTCCATGTATACATGTATCCCAAAAAATAATAAATTGTTAGTTTAGTAAATGGTAAACTTGAGGATATTATGTTGTCATTTTATAGTAGTAACACTAAAAAGTGGGCTCATTTTGTAGAATAATTTTTTGTTGACAAATATGACTCATTTTGTGGAATGGAGGGAGTACTAAGGATGCTCATTCTTACTTACAAAAGTAAAAATGCAAGAGAAAAAAACTGTTCTTTTTAATGAAAGAACAAAGAAGAAAGAAGAGGAATTCAAACCTTTTCTGAGGCGGAGAAGAGAATTTGGTGATTGGCTTTGTAATCGGATAAAATTAGTTCTACGTTCGAACTTACTTTCTTTAATCTACATCTGTTAGGCCTTTAGTAAGTTGTTATATTGCTTTTGTGACGATATCTCTTATCTCCCTCGCTTTTCATGTTGATATAATTGAACAAGTGCATGTTTTCATATTATGGATTTTTTATACTGTTGAGTCATCTTTCTATTAGTTGCTGACTTTCCTATGATACACAACACCGAATCATCTGCGGCTATTCATGAGAAAATTATTGGTCGCAATAAAAGCAAAGTTCTTAATGTCTGACCTTTTTTTCAGTAGAAAATCTGTGTGTATATATATATATATATATATATATTATATATATATATTATATATATATATATTTAAGCATAATTAATTATTCTATTAATATTATAATTTTTTGTAATTTGTAATCACCAAGTTGAGCCTTAGGGTTTACCTGTTATGCTATGGAACATACACAGGATAATCTGTGGATGCTAATGCATTTGACTGGATATTTTATCTCCCCTCTTAGAAGTTTGTGGTGTTACAGTTGACTAATACTCCCTCCGTTTAATTTTACTCGTCTTACACGCATATTAAGAAAAGAAAATTTATCTCCAAATTACCCATCTTTACTGTTATATTATCATCTTTTTTGTTTTAATTAATCTCCTAACTTTTTATTGGAATAATAAAAATAGAGGAAAGAGAGGAGAAAAACAGAGTATGGTTGTGTTGCCAATGTCAAAGTTAATAGTGTTAATTTTTTCGTATGTTATGCAATTTTCAATTAATTTTTTTTATAAAGTTAAGTGACGATTGTATTGAAAAAATAAAATCAAAAATAGTATTAAAATGGAAAGAGGGCAAACAAATTTGGGCAAACCAAAAAGGAAATTAGGACAAGTAAATTTGGACAGAGGGAGTAATAGCTAGCCAAAATATCCTAAACTTCAACTACAGTTTTGTTGATATGTCCTCGTATGTCACCTTTGTCCAGAAACTTCCTTTTCCTTTTTGCTTAGCATATCAGTGTTTGTGTGAATTCAGGTACGTTTAAGCTGACTCTGCAATTCTCAGAGGATTACCCAAATAAACCACCAGTAGTACGATTCGTCTCAAGGATGTTTCATCCCAACAGTATGTCAGATTACTTTTTCTTTTATTTCACTAAGTCCATTTGGCATTGAATATATCATAACCTGTTTGTCATCTTTCTGCAGACAACCATAATTTATGATATCTTTATCTTTGGGGCATATCATCCTGTAACTATCTTATATTTGGAATTTGATCGGTTTATGCGGATGGAAGTATATGCTTGGATATTTTACGAATCGGTGGAGTCTATATATAGCGTTCAAAACTATACTTACCTCTATCCAGGTGTGCCTCATGAGTCTTTACTGATATATTTTCTTATTTGTATTTTCTTTATATACTTTGCATACAATTTTTCTTGTGATTGAGGAATAGGGTTATTTTTCTTACATCTCTTCGGCTTTTTAAGGGGTACCTCTGTGATTGATGTAGAGGCCTGCAGTTTTATATATTAAAAAAAATTGTAGTTAATAGTTATAAATGATATCAAGCAAAGTATGGATTGTTAATCATATTTGTTATTGACACGACTTTTTACTTACGTTAATTTTACTTGTTTGAAAAACAAAACTAAGTTGATGTGTGTACTTCATTTAGTGATAAAGGTTTTATACTTGTTTTTATAGGAGAGAGTGGCTAATTTAGAAAATAGGTTATGATCTTATATATGAATTCTACCTAACTTAGATGGGCGTCGCTGCTTTTGCTTATATTAAATTAAATCAAACCGGAATACCTTCCTAAAGTGAATGTAGTTAATTCAAAAGGTATACAATTCTAATGATGAAAAGTATTATTGCTAACCTTTTACACGTACGCATTGTTTTGCAAACTTCTTTGGATATGTTTGTTCTTAATGATCCTCTCTTTTAACATTTAAAACTGCCCTTTTCCTTTGATGGTCATCATATTGTTATTTACGAGTTGATGGTAGGGGTATGCTTGTATTTTGGACAACCGTGAATCGAACTAGTTTTACTTTTTTACCTAATGATTACATAAGCACTCCTTGTTTACCATTTTACTTCGCTCTCGACTTAGTTCCTTACAAATGCTAATGACACAGTAGTTCTTACATTTTTCACTATTGCTTTGTGATCAAACCCAAACTCCCCCGCAAATTGCAGGCATTTCGTATGTTCGATTGAAAATAAGCGCGATTACAACCAAGAAGAGTCGTGAAGTAGTTGAAAGCAGGTGGACGGTGACTAAATCTCAAAATGAGTGCAACCGCATACATGGTTGAGCAGATAATAAGTGAGAAGGGTGGTGGTGTTGGTACTAGTGTTCATGTACTTGATATTCTATGTTTTTTCGTGTGCCTTTAAAGCAGAATCTGCTTCCAGCGTGACTAAGTTTTATGTTGTCCCGATTACTGTCAATTCTTTTTTCTTCTTCCATTAGATCCGATTTATCCTCCGAAGTATATGCGTTGTTGTAGTTGGTGTATAGTTGTGATGACTTGGATTTTATTGTCGGCGGTATTTTACACTTGGCGCTCATTGAGGTGCTGGGAAGAGCCTATTTGTAGTGTAAAATTGTTGATTGAATATTTAGATTAAAATTGTTGTTTCAAGACTTGCTTACTTGTGTCGATAATTACATATAGGTTTTCTTGTTTGTTAATAGATGTCATTTGTGTATCCATTGTCTAACTGAAGGGGATGAAATGAAGTGTAGTTGAAAACTATTCAAGTATTGTTTCCACGAAGATCATGAATAACTAAGTAATAGCAGAACTAAGGAACAAATCAAAATGTCTATTGGCACAGAACCAGACTGTTCTTATATTTCAGGAGCACCACTATTTAGTGCTTGAATCAAGGAACCAATTTACAAATTGAGATAATTTCATCGGCCATTGAATTCAGGGCTTCAATGTTTACTAGTTCTACAAGTCCCAAAACTGCATCCTACCTAATCTAATCATGCGTGTATAACATAACTTTAGAGGGTGGGTGGGGTGGAAGTGAAGCAAGCGAAGCAAGTATGGGCTGTAGAAGTAAAAAGATGGGATAACCTCTCCTGTAAAAATTACCAACTTACAAGGACGGAGCACCAAATGTGACGCCCCCAAAATTAGGTATACATCACCCATCTTGGGTCGCCACTTACTTACGTGGATGTAATTTAAATACAACTTATTAACATAAGCGTGGTATGCAATACGACAAAAAGCGTGAGTTTAAATACAAATATAAATCTACTAGATATTATACAAACTCAAACAAAAAGTCCTCATTACAATTATTATCACACTATTTCACGAATAGTGAGGACTACTAATCTTATCTTGAGGACCATCACTCGTTTCCCAGACTCGTCCCGCCTATATTCTCATTTCACGAAGAAACGGTGAAAGAAAGGGTGAGCTCAACTAGCCCAAGAAGAAATATTATGACTAAGATAATGCAAAATAAATTATCAATAGTCTTCAACAATGTTAAAGCGATAAAATACAATAAACAACCGGTTTAAGCTGCTTGATGAATATCTGATCCATTAAAAGAGTCGAGTAGAAAATAAAATCTACTATCTTTTATGATTTTAAAAGGTTTTTCATCATTTGTTATATTTGAGACTCGAACTTTAATAAATAATCCACATCATCGAATCACCCACAGACTACGGCCGAGGATATTCTTTAGTATCACGATCACAATTATTCTGCACTTCTGACGAGAATAGTTGTGTATTCATTAATGGTCATGATCATGCCAACAACTTGTCCATCAATGCACTACTGACCTTTGAGGATTTTTTTACCACATCATTTGTAACATTACGGTCATAATTACAATCGAATAATCCACGGTCATAATCATACCAAGTCCATCCATGCTCTACAGCCACCACAGATGACTTTAAAAAATATAAAAATGAGGATGATGACAATGATATAAGAATTGATAAAACAAGTTCAAGAATTATTTTATCCGAGAAATTTTAACGTCCAAGCTATCAACATGATACTTCTTTATAGAGTAAAATTCAAGAATGATCGGAAGAATATTTCCATGAAAAGATCTTTGGATGAAACGCAAATATCGAGGATATTCTACTAATTTCATGGAGTATAGAAGTCAAAGTTTTAACCATTTGGGTATAATAAAGAATGGAATAACAAAAGAAATCACCGTAAATGCGGTGCCGCATAGATAGGTTATTCCCAGAATAATAATAACGGAACCGGTCGGTGAAATTCACACCAAGCAGGATGTTCCAACGAGAATAATAAAGATGGAACCGGATCCGGTGTAAAACACGGATAGGATATTCCAACAGAATGATAAAAAGGCGGAACCGGTCCGGGTGTAAAACACTTGCGACGAGGATGTTCCAATGTAATAATAATAAAGCGGAACGGGTCAGGTGTAAAACACATGAGAGGATGTTCAATGAGAATAATAGAAGAATGTCACCAAGTATAGGGGTGATCACAGCGTATCGAGTTATTCCAGCAGAATAATAAGCGATGGAATAACATAAGGATTTCACCAAGTATAGGGTATCTCCAGCGTCTATAGGAGTTATGTATAGGGTATGCCACTTTTACGAGTTATTCAAAGAATAATAGTGAATGGAATAATGAAGTTCTCTTCAAGAAGAAAGAATAACACCCCTTACCAGTAAAAAAATGAATATAGAAGTAGTGAAGTAGCAGAATCTCTTCTTCTTTCTATAACTTTCTCTCTATAACCTTCTCTATAATTCTCTCTAGAGTTTCAATGAATTAAAAGAAAATAATGAAGGAATGAGCTTCTATTTATAGGAAAATGGAATGCATAAGTAATTAATCCATGAGCGGTCCAGATTGATTTACTTTAATCGACGGTCCATATTTAAAAGCAAAATCTTTTAAATAAAATATAATATATTCTATTTATATAAAAACATTTTACTATGCAAATACTATGCAAAAAACACTACATCATAATAAAATATAATATATTTTATTTATAAAATAACTTTAATAAAGTATTACATTTTATATAAAAGATGTTTACGTTTTATTACGTTAATAATACTGAATAAAACAAAAGCGTCATTATCATTATAATAATTCATATTATTAATAAATGATAATGGAATCAAACTAAGTGACTTCTCACATAAAGCATCGATAATCAATACAGGTGTCTTCTTATGCGACCCACGACATCGTACTTTTTTTACTACCGAGTAGTTCAACAAGATCAACGGTAAAACTTCCGCCGTTATTTCGATAAAATATTTTTGTCTTTTTCTCAATCAATGATAATAATACATTTGTGGGGTCCACTGATGATTGAGTAGTTATGCGAATATTCCCGCTAAATAGAATATTCCCAGACCAATCGAATATAATATAACCACTTGTATACTTTGCAAAATTTATAAATATTACCCACAACTATAACATTATATCAAATTATTCCATAATATTCAAAAATAATATTTATAGAAAATTCATCTTTATTTATAAAAGCTGGGGTCTTCTGACCTCCCTTCTCTATGAAATTTAAGCCCTCGAAATTAGGGTACGTACACGGTATGTCGAAGAGGTAAGGATACCTTGATTTCATTTGATTCTAACTCCCAAGTCATTTCCTCAACATCGTGGTTCCTCCACAAAACTTTGACTTGAGGTATAACCTTGGGGCGTAGAATATGTTCCTTCTTATCCAAAATTTGAGCGGGGAACCTCTTCATACGTCAAATCTTCCGCTATTTCGTGGGTTCTAACTCGATAATATGGTTCGGGTCTTTCACATATTTACGTAACATGGATATGTGAAAAGCGTTATGAACACGAGACATATTTGGCGGTGAAAGCGAGTCTATAGCCATGATTCCTACTCGATCGAGGATTAAAATGGACCCATGAATCGAGGATTAAGTTTCCCTCTCTTTCCAAATCTTGTAACTCCTTTCCGTGGGGCAACTTTTAACAACACATGATCTCTATATTGAATTCCACGTCCTTTCGATGAAGATCAAGATAACTCTTTTTGTCGATTTTGTGAGGTTTTTATACGTTGTCGGATCGTTTGAATCTTTTAAGTAGTCATACGTACTCAACTCCGGTCCCAACAACGTTGCTTCACCCACCTCATCCCAGATCTTTGGAGAAGCGACACTTTCTTCCCTCTGGCGCTTGAATGGAGCCATGCCAATACTTGCTTAATAAGCTTTGTTGTTGTAGGAAAACTCCACCAATGGTAAAAACTTGTCCCAACTCCTTGAAATCAAGAACACGAGTCTTAATAGATCTTGAGAGTTTGAATAGTCCTCTCCATTGTCGTGGTAAAATCGAGGATGATATCGAAGCTAAATCGTAAGTCCGCGTGCCCATAGCTTTTTGCAAAACTAACCCAAAATCGTGAAGTGAATCTTGGGTCTCGATCGAAACTATGGATCTTAGGCATACCATGCGATCTTCAATCTCGTTTATGTACATCTGAGCAAGGCGTTCAAGTGTATAAGTTTCTCGTATCGGTAAGAAATGAAAGCGGACTTGGTCAATCTATCAACAATGACCCAAATCGCATCAATGCCTTGAGAAACCTTAGGAAGGCCGTACTTGAAATCCATGGTAATGTGCTCCCACTTCCATTACGGAATTTCAAGTGGTTCTGATGGACCCTTTTGGTACTTGATGCTCCGCTTTAACTCGTTGACAAGTTAGACACCTTGAGATAAACAAAATTTATCTCCTCTTCGTATTGCTCCACCAAAAATGTATGGCGAATATCATGATACATTTTGGTACTCCCGAGATGGATTGCAAATGGTGTGTTGTGCGCCTCCATCATGATATTATACTTTAAATCGTGGTCGTTAGGAACCTGAAAGTGGAGTTGACTCGAAGTATTCCTTCTTCATCGATTCTTGCTTCCGGCGTAGCACCCTCTTGCACTTTTTTTTTTTCATACGCATCGGCTCAGTCGTAGCTTGAGCGACTTTAACTTTATCGATTAAAGTCGGTTCTACTCGTATATTTGCTATCATCACATGCGTCCACAGAGTCTTTAACTCTATCTCCATCCTTTGCAAGTCACACAAAATGGGCCTTTGTGTTGACAATAACGCACTCGTACTTGCATACGATCTTCTACTCGATGCATCGGCTACCACGTTCGCTTTTCCGGGATGGTATTGGATGGTATGATCATAATCTTTCAACAGATTCAAGCCAACGTCGTTGTCGCATGTTGAGTTCCTTTTGAGTGAAGAAATATTTGAGGCTTTTATGATCCGTAAAGATCTCCACTTTCTCCCCATACAAGTAATGCCTCCAAATTTTAAGTGCGAAAGATACAACATTGCTGACTCGGATCGTGAGTAGGATAATTCCTCTCATATTCTTTGAGTTGTCATGGCGTAAAGCTATAACTTTTCCATGTTGCGCATAAGAACACATCCCAACCCTTTGCTCGAAGCATCACATGTAGATGACAAATCCCTCCGAGGCTAAAATGGTATTATCGAGCAGTCTTTGAAATAAGTCTCTTCTTGAGTTCTTGAAAACTCTTCTCACATTCTTCGCTCCAACCGAACTTTGTATCTTTCGAGTCAAATTTGAGTCGATGGAGTAGCGATTCGAGAAAATCCTTCCACGAATCTCGATAATAACCAACTAAACCGAGAAAGCTACGTACTTCGGTCAGCGATTTAGGTTGTTCCCGACTTTGAATAGCTTGATCTTTCTTGGGTCAACGGATATTCCATGACTTGATACCCGTGCCCAAGGAATGCTACTTCTTCAAGATAGAACTCGCATTTCTTGACTTGGCATAAAGCTTATATTCACGAAGCTTTTGGAGTGTCGACCTCAAGTGTTGTTGCTCATGATCTTCACGGCTTTTGGAATAAATAAGGATGTCATCAATAAAGGCGACCACAAAGTGATCTAAATATTCCTTGAATACTCGGTTCATCATATCCGTGAAGGCGGCGGAGCATTAGTCGATCGAAGGACATGACTAGGAATTCATAATGCCCGTCATAGGAGTTCGAAAGCCGTCTTTGGAATGTCGGTGATTCTAATCTTGATTGGTGATATCCGAACGAAGATCGATCTTTGAAAAGAATTTGGCTCCTCTTACTGTTGGTCAAACAGTCATCAATACGCGTGTGATGGATATTTTTTGATGGTGACATGATTGACTCCAGATAATCAATCTGAAAGTCGCATACTCCCATCTTTTTCTTCTTCACGAATAGAGCAGGGAGCACCCCGAGGAGAAGTCTTAGGGACGAATAAAGCCGATGTCTAACAATTCCTGCGGTTGGGTCTTTAACTCCACGAAGTTGATAGAGCCATTCGATATGGGGCTTTGGAAATAGGTTTTGTACCGGGTTCAAGGTCGATACAAAATTCAATTTCACTCTGGGGTAGGCGGGGAAGTTCTTGGGGAATCGTCGGAAATTTATTAACAATAGAAATATCGCTCAAAACCGGCGTATTTTGTTTAAATCGTGACATGAGCTAAGAAAGCTTGACATCCATTTTTTGATAAGCGAATAGCTTTATGGCTTGAGATAGTAGTGATTGATTTTAATGGTTTGGTCGTTTGAATTCGCATAATAGGTTGATTAGGAATATGAAAGCTATGACCTTACGAAAACAATCAATTTTTGCATGATAAGTAGTTAACCAATCAATCCACAGAATCACGTCAAATGCAAGTATTTTAATGAAATAAGATCGACGGGTAATGTGAGGGTACCGATTTGAACCAAACAAGACTTATAAGCGATTGGATGTAATGAAGGTTTTCTCAACGGAGTTTCCACAGATAAAGTCGAAGTCTAATTTCTCCCGAGTCAAATTTAATCGATGAGCGCAAGTAGGAGAAATAAAAGAATGGGTAGAAACCAGGTATCAAATAAAGTGTAGACTTCATTAGAGTTTATGATAAGCTTACCGTGATGACCTCATTCGGGTTCCTTGCTCTCTGGGAGGTCACAACAAACGCTCTCACTTGACTCTTGGTTTTGACTTTTACGGGGCGACCTTTGGTGCCTCCATCCTAGTTGAATTTGTCTTGATGGCAACAAAATCGAGCTAAGTGACCTTCTCTTCCACAATTATAACATGCTTTGGACGGCATGACCTGAGTTCGGACCGATGTGTCCCTCTTGTCGCATTTGAAGCATATGATAGTATGGTCTTTGAAGCTGATGGTGGTCTTTCTCCTTCCTTAACAACGGGTCTTTGGTCTTGACGTCTTTCCATCATTGTTGAATCTCCGTTTCTTGAAATGTCCATTCTTATTGTTTTTGTACGATTACCACCGAAGTGATTACCATATCTCGGCTGTTGATTCCTCCACGCTTGTTGTCACCGCCCGATGACTACTCTGTTGGTATTATAACTTTCTTAAAAATTTGCTCTCTTTTTAGTTCGCGTTGACTCGTTATCGCGCTCCCACTAATCGAGCCCTATTTACAACATCCGAATACAAACACGGTTTATGAGAAATAAGATGTTGGCGTATCTCGACTTCAAACCTCTTAAAAACATTAAGCCATTTCTCTTCATTATCCACAGTGGGGAATAAACCGTGATAACTCGCAAATTTTGCCTCGTATTGCGACACGGTCGTATTGTTTTGTTCAACTTGATAAACTCCACCTCCTTCATGTATGGCGAATACTTTCGGGAAAGTATTTGTCGTTGAAACGACTCTGGAACTTCTCCCAAGATATCTTGATCAATGAGGTTGAGTACGTTTCTGGAATTCCACCGATGTCTGCCTCTCGCGCAACATAAAAGCGTGAAAGGAACCTTTTGCTCCTCGGAGCATCCCAAGACATCAAATATCTTGGTAATCTGCTTTATCCGTGCTTCCGCGAAGTGGTTTGGCTCTCCCTTAAACTCCGGTGGTCCCAGCTCCTTGAATTGTTTAGCGGTGGCCACCGAGAGTTTTCCGTGTTTCCACCTACGTTTTGGGACAGAGTCGCTCTCGCTTTCTTTGTTGCATAAATTGCATAAAGCCTCACGAACATTTGATCATTCATCATTTGGTCGGTGTTGTTGTTTGCATGAGGATTATCGCCTTCACGATGCACATTATCACGATTATTGATATGTGGTGAATCAGCGATCGCTTTGTGCTCCATTCTTATTCTCAACATTCTCGGATGTCATTTTTGAATCTTGCCACAAAACAAAAGATTAATTGACATTTAACAATTATCTTTATATTCGGAATGACCAATAAAATAACAAAAAAACTTAGGTAGGTCATACTACTGGCGGTATTCCGTCTCTCCCTCCTAGTACTTTTCTCACATCTTAGCGAGGATCATATCCCTTAGCTTTGATACCAATTGTGGCGCCCCCAAAATTAGGTATACATCACCCATCTTGGGTCGCCACTTACATGGTAGTATGTAATTTAAATACAACTTATTAACATAAGCATAGGTGTACAATACGACATAAAGCGTGAGTTTAAATACAAATATAAATCTACTAGATATTATACAAACTCAAACAAAAGTCCTCATTACAATTATTATCACACTATTTCACAGAATAGTGAGGACTACTAATCTTATCTTCGGGACCATCACTCGTTTCCCAGACTTCGTCCAGGCTATATTCTCATTTCTCGAAGAAACGGCGGTGAAAGAAAGGGTGAGCTCAACTAGCCCGAAGAAGAAATATTATGACTAAGATAATGCAAAATAAATTATCAATAGTCTTCAACAATGTTAAAGCGATAAAATAAAATGACAAACGGTTTAAGCTGCGGTGAATATCTGATCCATTAAAAGAGTCAGTAGAAAATAAAATCTACTATCTTTTATGATTTTAAAAGGTTTTTCATCATTGTTATAATGAGACTGAAACTTTAATAAATAATCCACATCATCGAATCACCCCTTACACTACTACGAGGATATTCTTTAGTATCACGATCACAATTATTCCCGCACTACTACCAAAAATAGTTGTGTATTCATTAATGGTCATGATCATGCCAACAATTGTCCATCGATGCACTACTACCATCGAGGATTTTTTTACCACATCATTTGTAACATTACGGTCATGATTACAAGAATAATCCCAGTCATAATCATACCAAGTCCATCCATGCTCTACGAGGCCACAGATGATTTTAAAAAATATAAAAATGAGGATGATGCAATGATATAAGAATTGATAAAACAAGTTCAAGAATTATTTTATCCGAGAAATTTTAAACGTCAAACTGTCAACATGATACTTCTTTGTAGAGTAAAATTCAAGAATGATCACAAGAATATTTCCATGAAAAGATCTTTGGATGAAACGCAAATATCGAGGATATTCTACTAATTTCATGGAGTATAGAAGTCAAAGTTTTAACCAATTTGGGTATAATAAAGAATGGAATAACAAAAGAAATCACCGTGCATGCAGACTTGTGATGAGGCAGGTTATTCCAGCAGAATAATAATAACGGAACGGTCGGTGAAATTCACAAGCGAGGATGTTCAAACAGAATAATAAAGATGGAACCGGATCCGTAAAACACATGCGATGAGGATATTCCAACGAGAATGATAAAAGCGGAACCGGTCCGGTGTAAAACACATGATGAGGATGTTCAATGAGAATAATAGAAGAATGTCACCAAGTATAGGGTGTCACAGCGTATCTGAGTTATTCAATGAGAATAATAAGCGATGGAATAACATAAGGATTTCACCAGTATAGGGTATCTGGCGTGATCTACGAGGTTTATGTATATAGGTATGCCACTTTTACGAGGTTATTCCAATGTAAGAATAATAGTGAATGGAATAATGAAGTTCTCTTCAAGAAGAAAGAATAACACCCTTACCGTAAAAAAGAATGAATATAGAAGTAGTGAAGTAGCGAATAATCTTCTTCTTCTTTCTATAACTTTCTCTCTATAGCTTCTCTCTATAATTCTCTACAGAGTTTCAATGAATTCGTAAGAAAATAATGAAGGAATGAGCTTTTATTTATAGGAAAATGGAATGCATAGTAATTAATCCATGAGCTATCCAGATTGATTTACTTTAATCGACGGTCCATATTTAAAGCAAAATCTTTTAAATAAAATATAATATATTCTATTTATATAAAAACATTTTACTATGCAAACATTTATGCAAAATACTATGCATAATAAAATATAATATATTTTATTTATAAAATAACTTTAATAAAGTATTACATTTTATATAAAAGATGTTTACATTTTATTACGTTAATAATACTGAATAAAACAAAAGCGTCATTATCATTATAATAATTCATATTATTAATTAATGATAATGGAATCAAGTAAGTGACTTCTCACATAAGCATCGATAATCAATACAGGTATAGGCTACTTATGCAACCACACGTATTCATCGCTTTTTACTACCGAGTAGTTCAACAAAGTATCAACGGTAAAACTTCATAGTTATTTCAATAAAATATTTTTGTCTTTTCTCAATCCAATAATTACATTGTAGGGTCCACCAATGATTGAGTAGTTATACGAATATTCCCTCGCTAAATAAGAATATTCCCCACCAATCGAATATAATATAACCACTTGTATACTTTGCAAAATTTATAAATATTACCCACAACTATAACATTATATCAAATTATTCCATAATATTCAAAAATAATATTTATAGAAAATTCATCTTTATTTATAAAAACTGAGGTCTTACACCAAACACCAGAAAAGAAATAGTATTCTTCCCAGCATTTTGATTTTACTTGTACTTCTCTTTTTCCTCTTGTGAAGCCAGTATATCTGCAGAAAAAAGGTATTGAATGTTTTATTTTTGAGGCATTTAAAAATTAAAGTTCCCAAAAAATAAAGATTAAAGAACAAGAAAAGTGGTATGTAATGAAACATATAGTGGCCCATTTCCATAGCCAAACTTATATAGGAGACAAGAAGTTCATTAAGGATAAGTATATATAAATATATGTATAAATGTGACGACACATGATAAATTTAAAAACGGCATGAAAAAGTACTTGAATAAATCCGCAAAAATGTTAATCCCATAAACGTTTATTGAAAAGCAAGATCAAGTACCTGAATGCTGCAGCTATTAAGCTGTCAGCTTTGAACGTGGAGATTGGAATGGCGAGACTGGAGAACCTTCACCGCTCTGGGAGGAGTCTTGAACCTGAGCAGCAAACTGCAAATTCCACAGCACATCCTCAATTGAAGGTCTATCAGCTGGATTCTCCAGCAAGCACCTACTGCATATTTCAATCACAGTCTTCAATGATTCATCCAAACGTGCACTCCTAATTGCTGAATCAACCATGCTCTTTCGAGCTGCATTGTCAGCTGTTGTGCTTTCTTCTAACTGCATAGCATCAAGGAAGATAGAATAATTATTGTCGAGATATTCCACAATCTTCAGTCAGGTATTTTTGGAAGGATACACCTCTATTTGATAGCAGACTGTGTCAACTCATTTTACAACTGATATATGAAATCATGTAAAGCTTTTGAAAGATCAGTAAAAGCTCTTAGAATGAAGCAAAATCAAAAGGTACTTCTTCATTTTTAAGACAAAATATGTCTTCCACCCCGTTCTACACACTTTGACAGGATGCTCTTAAAGTGAAGTAAATGCTCTTACCTGATGTTTAAAAGCATCCACTTCCTTTTGGGTGTTGGGATGTCTCCCTGTGATGATCTCCAGTAATATTACTCCAAGGTCATAAATATCAGATTTCTCCTGATACATAATACTGTGAAGCAACAGATTTTAAGTTGAACCGTTATAGAAAACAGCAACATGTGTGACTATTTGGAATAATGTGAAATTACACGTTCATGTAAATGAAACTAGGAGCAAAACAAGGTAATTTTGAAAGAAAATCTTATTGCTTTCAAGTGGATCAAGTTTGAATTTAATATCCTAAATCTAAACTATCACTATTAGAGTTGAAATAATATTTTGCGTGTGAAATACATGACCTGTAAAGTTGTGACTAAACACTTTTGAGTTTTCATTTCCCTTAGATACATGACCTATTACTTGACAACAACTTAGTTAAGTCTTCACAATGAATACAAGTTCCAAAAGAACAAAAAAAATCATTACAGACCTTGCAGTATCAACTTCTCTGGATCCACCAGAAGGAATCTGACTGCCAACCTGATACATTTAATTGATCTACATATCAAACCAAGGTATACCTTCTAGATAAGAGTAATAGAGTATAAATCCATTACGAAGAACATTTTATTCGTACCTTCCCCATATTTTCTGCTAGCGAAGGAAGATTGTAACTGCTAATTTTTGCTACAAGGTTCTGGTCCAATAAAATATCTATGATTTTCAAATTATTTGAAAATACGCCAGGCACAATTCCCGTATGAAGAAATTGGATACCCTTTGTAACCCCTATAGCAGCTGCTATTCGTTGGGACCAAGTTAGTGTTCGTCTATCATGTCTCTCTACAAAGAAAAATTCACATTTAAAAGTCAATTACAAAGCCTCCTAAATAAGCAAGTAAACTGAAGGTGGAGGGCAATGGTTTGATGCCTTCTTTGTCTCTTTCCAATACTCCACTCGAAGGGTGATAAATTCAAAAACGCAAACTATTAATAAAGATAAACAAAACTTCAGTTACCAGATATCCAGTCCCTTAGTGTCCCATTTGGCACATATTCAAAGACAAGGAATATTCTGCTGACACTTGAATCATTCAAGAAACATTCAAAGCAGTGCCCAAGAGCACTGACCAAATGTTGATGTCTGAGTTTAGATATTAATTCTATGTGGTGCATTAAGCTTTGAGTGCTGTGGTTTTTCTTCATCTTCAGGCACCTAATAGCAATGAGGGAACCATCCTTCAGCTGACCCCTGTACATCTGAGTGCATAAAGAAATGAATCGTAAATCATATCCAAATATTTTATCAGTAGAAAGAATTCTTGATACTGAAATCAGCAAGGTTATCAGATCTACACGAAGCTTTACAAATTGACCATCCGGGGGAAAATAGGGGGAGGGGGAGGTGTCTATTCTAAATACAAGAACAGGAATACAGGATGAGCAAGCCTTTATAGCCAATTAAACGTTGTCACAATGAAGAAGCTTATCGATGTATAGGTACATCTTATTATAGTTTCTTTGAAGTACTTTTCTCCAAGTATTTCTTCTTACAATAAAGCATAAGATTGAGAAGTAGCAAAAAAATAAAAGAGAAAACCTAAGCAAATGATATTCTTTATAAGCAAATAAACATCGGAATATAACACTATTGACATACATAAACAGCAGATTCATTTCACCTATGTTGTATTAAAATGGCATGGCCTTGAAACTTTTTTGGAAAAAAATATGGCACTTGAAAAAGCTGCAAGCACTTGTTTTAGCGTAACAGACTAGAAGATCATTGTTGATATCTCAGATAAAGAAACTAATCTAGGCAAGTTAAGGTCTGGCATCTAGCAGGGAAAAAAATCATTATGTAAAGAAAAGAATCCATATAAGAGCAAGCTAGTATGTTAATATGAAAGTATCCTATAGTGCTTCAACAAGAAATTAACACCACAGTGGATAACAAATTGTCACACCTGACCATAAGAATCTTTGTCCACAAAAGTTGATTTATCAAAGTTATTAGTTGCATCCTCAAGTTCTTCTAGTGAAAAGGTTCGATAAGCTGGAATTCCAAGTGCTCCTAGCTTCATTGCTTGAGTTATATACCCTTCAGAGGTAAAAAGGCAAACAGTCAACTATCAGCAACATTATAAACCAGCAATTATCGGTCAAAGCAATAGTGATTTCAGGGGAAAACCTTACTTGCATCTGAAAGTAACTTTGAGGTGTACCCTGTTGATGCATTCTCTTGTATTAATCTTTTTGAAGGTGAATTGACCAACTTCATCGCCTGAACTCTTCTTACGGCAAAGAACACTAGAGCAACAAGTACAATTCCTCCAATAATCCCTCCAGATATACTAAAGGCGAGCACTACTTTGGAGGCTTGTTTTGGCTTCCGTTGATGAGGTATGATTCCAACAGCCAGAGCTTCCTTTCGACAAAAGGACATTGGGTGTTGACTTTTATCTCCACTAGCTAAACAATTTCTAGCATAAACTACAACTCTGTTTTTGGGATCAGAAATAAGACAGCTTGGCAACCTTCCAGTTAAAAGATTTCCAGATAAGTCCACCGATTTAAGTTGGGCATTGCAAGCCATATTTTCGGAAAGCATTCCAGTGAATTTGTTTCCTTCAATATTCAGATAAGTAATTGATGGCAGAGAGAACAAAGAAGGCTTAAATGGTCCGATAAATCTGTTGAAAGATATATCTAGCCGTCGAAGCTGATTAAAGGAGAGAACATTGTCTGGGATGCCAAAGTTGAACTTATTCTTCCTCAGTACAAGAGTAACTAATCTTTTGCTACCAATCTGAGGAAACTGAGGTCCAAGTAAATTATCCTCCAACTCAAGCACTTGAAGGTTTTTCAAGCTGCTAATATCAGGTACCTCACCAGTAAATTTGTTATGTGATAGATCAAGCACTCTGAGGTTTTCCAAATTCCCCAAAGAATCTGGCAGCGACCCATTTAACTGATTTTTCTTCATACTTAAAACAGCCAGAAGTGATAATGAACTCAGTTCGTCTGGAAGTTTACCTTTGAACATGTTGTTATCAAGTATAAGTGTTTGGAGGTTTGTTAAAGATGAAACTTCTTGAGGAATGGTTCCATGAAAGAAATTTGAGCTAATATTGAGTATTTCCAGCGATGATAAATGTGAAATATTACGCGGCAATTGCCCCCGTATACCAAGAGAAGCCAATGTGAGGACTTTCAAGCTAGGAAGACTAGCGAGCGTGGTAACAAACGAATCTATGGAGAAATTCCGAGGCAATGGGGGAGTACCCCTCTCCCCAATAATATGCAGCTGGGTTATGCTTTCTTCATAGCACACAACAGTAACAGATGAAGTTGGTTCAGTACTGCAAAAATCTGTGTTATCATTCCAGCTGCTTAGAACAGCTGGATAATTAAAAAGACCTTGAATTCTCAGAAGGGTTTGTGATTGGGACGGTTGTTGTTGCTCTGGATGGCATATTGAAGTTGTCAAAACAAGGAGAAGTAGAAGCCTTGTATGGCCAAGTCTAAAACTTTCAGCCATCGCAGAAACTACAGTACAGGCAATTGAACAAAATACATAAATGATTAACATATTAAAAGCTTGATATGCTGTACTTTTGGAAGTAACTTAAGTGCATTAGAGAGATTGGGATTTCCAGCTACAGAACTACTAGCTCAATTTCCCAAGAAAGCAAAATTAAGAACTACAGCCATAGTAAATGCAGAAATGTGTATTGAATTTTAGCAGATAAATTACAAAATGTGGAACTCCATATGTAAAAAATTGACAAAGGGATGAGTAGAACCAAAACACAAGTAGTTGAACGGGGTATCTTGAATTTATTTTATTTTTTTAGAAAACTGTCATCATTCTGCATGTAAAATTACAACTAAAAAAGAGTTGCTTAGTTTGGTGGCGTTTAGCATGTTGCTAGTGAATGAACATTGAATTCAGAGGCAGAAATGGTTGGGGAAAGGTAAGTTGAAGTTCATAAAAGGCCTACCTTTCTTGAGAGCAGAAACAAATCAAACCCCCCCTGGCTTTGGATTTGATCCTTTGGGGGTGTATGAGGTTTGAATCGAGTGAACCCAGTTGAAAATTAAGCGCTCTAAATGAAACCTACAAATTTTCTGGTGGATTCAAGTCCTCCTAAACTAGAAAACAACAAAATCAACTAATTTAGAGAGGAACAGTGTGACTAACTTTAAAATGAAGTAAACTTGGTTCAAACAGGACCTCCACTTCACAAGCATTACCAAACATTTGAAATGACACAAAACCAATTCAAGAGTAGTAGCTTCATTTACAATCTCTACTTTTTATCCACTCATAGAAATTCCCCAAAAGAAAAGAAAGTAAAATGAACATGAAACCCACAAAACAAAACCATTTTCTTACAAAAAACTCTTTCAAGAAATGTTTTGTCCCGGTCTTGTGTCACTCTGTGTCTGAGGCCATTTATGAAGAAAGACAAGTCCGGGAGTGTAGTGGAACAGAAGGCCAAGACAAATTAGTGATACGGGTTGAGATAGCGAGAGAGTCTGAGCCACAAATTGAAGTCCTCCCTCATTATTCAGTAGTAGGAACTAACTAGGAGGGGTATGTGTGAGTCTTGTTAAATGTACATTTGGAGGTTTGAGACTTTTTGAGACTCAAAAAGCTAAAAGAGAAACAAAGATTCTTGCACAGCACAACACACCACGTATCAAATTAAGTACCGTCAGTTGCCTTGCACCTTTTATTACTCACTGTGTGCTTTCGGGTGTCAGCTTTGGCTTATGGCTTTCTGTTTGTTTTTTAGATGAGTTGTGAACTTCTCTCTCTCTCCATACATATATCCCTTGTCCTTCTACATTAAATTACATAAGTACTTTTATTAATATATTTTATTTTAGAATTGTACACAAATATTAAAAAAAAAGTATTAACAAAATAATTGTAAAGTATTAAATTTATTATCAATTGTCTGTATTACCCTATAAAGTGTTATTTATTAGGCAAAAAATAGTGAGAGAACCAAAATTATATTTAATACTTGAGTAATATGAAAAACCAATCAATAATGCTTATTTAAAATTCTCAAAAGACTTATATTTAAGAATAAAAATATTTATCTAAAAGCGAAATTTATATTAAGTAATATGTATGCAGTTAACTATTATTAATAAACTCCCGCTTTCTTATTTTTTTTACATTAAAATATACTAGTATGTATGCAGTTAATTAACTAGTATTAATGAGTGATGATGATATTATAAAGTTAGGATAAAAATTTGGGAATGTAGCTTGATTTTATATCAAATAAGAATAATAAAATGATAAATGATACTAATTTTATGATGGGGATTAGGGAGGATGTTGTAGTACTAAGAGTATTTACAACAGTTTTCTTATATTTATTCTTACTCTGCAGTGTTATTGGGTCATTCTGCAAAATAGAGATTCAATTTTTTCACTATGTACCCAACAAGTTCCTTATATTGATTTCTTAAATAATAAAATTTAAAATTTAAAAGTTCCAACAGTCAAAATATTAAATTAATAATAATCTTATAATTTATAATTAAAAGAGAGTATTTATCAATTATATTCCATTGTAAAAAATTTTATTTTATTTTAAATTTTAAGTAATTTATGGAGTGAATATTGAATGGATTGTAGTTGCAAATGTACATAAGATCAATATTAAAATTTAAAAAGTTAATTTGTGATATTTTTAAATTTAAATTTAATATAATTCATTTAAATTTTGAAAATAATAAAATTTATACTTAATAGTGCTTTTATAATATTTATAGTTATATTGACATAAATTAAATAAATTTATATCAATTTTAAATTTGAATACGTTTGAAATTAATTTTTTTTAAATTCAATATTAAGTTTATAATTTAAAAAAATATAATAAAAAATGTTAAGATGTGTATGATTAATGAGTTGTCCACTTAAATGAGTATGTGAAATGTCATTTTGTATATATAGAAAACGGTCTTTTGATTTCCTCATACTGGGGAGTAAAATCCTATATAGTGATTAAAATAGAGAGTCAAATAAAGATAAAAAAACTGTTGAATAATAATTTATTAATATATTCTTTAAAATTTAGAATAAAAAATTAATTAGAAAAACTATTGTTAATGATACTGACCCTATACTAGTACTAGTAGTAAGTACTAGTACTATTGTGTAGTAGTCAGTTGTATAAAATTGGAACTACGTATTTCTGACGTCACTCCATCAGAGAGTAGGGGCCCGTGGAGAGAGTTAGGTTAGGTTCGGGCTAAGCGGTGACAGTGGACCATCGACTCACGGATGGGAACAATTTAATATTATTGTTTAAAAAACTTTGTTTGGGATTCTCTTATCTTATAGGAACGAAATAAATATTAATATTATTGCACAAACTTGATTGAGTTGGAGTACCAGCACACTTGAAAGACCAATGTGCTATAGCCTAGCCTAGTCCTTCAAAATTATGTGCAAGTGTTTAGGATAAAGTTAACGTTGATTAATTGATTAATAAAGTGTCGATATGCAAGTTAAGAAATGATTTCTTTGTATATTAACATCAATTGATTAACTTATCATGAAGTTAACTTCATGATAACCAGATCATTCTTATTCCATATACACTAGACTATAAAACACTTAAAGTCCATTAGTTTTTAAAAAAGAAAATAATATATACACTTTTCTAGCACATTAGTTTCTATCTCAAACGACAAAACTTTACCAATTTTAAACTACTTGAATACATTTGCTTTTTTCCCGTAAATTTCTACAGCAAAATTGCAAAAAAATAATAATATAAAAATGAGATAAAAGCAATAATATCCCTACCTTAGCACCGTAATTAGTGACAAACTACTTAGCACCAACTTTAGACGAGACAATAATTTGGGAGGTGTGACATGCTACCCTACCTTAGTCCATGCAATACCCCAACACACACGGGGTCAGTGTGCCATAGAAAAGATGAATACAATTGGAAGGCATTTGTCACTGTGGGATAAATAATTCTACTTTATTTTACTTTTGCCATTATATGTAATGTACGTACGGTTCATCTCATTAAGTTGATGAGATGTTACCGTCATTGTTTCTTCAATATCACTGAATGGTTAGGTTTGGTGTACTCTTTTTAAGAGAATCTATAGTACTTGTAATTGTTTTTCTAATACTATAATGAAAATGACAGTTGATTTGATTTCAACAAGTTAATGATATACAAGGCAACATTGGAACATGAAATACAACGGTTAAATTTATTTTTTCCCATTCTAATCGAGCTCGATTTACAAATATATTATTAAATTGAATTTTTTTTTAGTCAACTCATTAAATTGTAATTTTTTTTATAAAAAATAAAAAAAATAGTTAACTCTGTTAAAATCTAAACAGCTAATCTATGTGGCATCTACATGGAGGAGAGAGAAGTTAATCTAATCTATGTGCCATCCATACAAATCACCCTTATCTTCTGCAATCCTCCTCCTCCTCCATCTAATAAGAACAAAAAATACACATGTTTGATTAATTTTAAACAATTACAAGGTGGAAGAAATTAAGTCATAAGATTTTGGAATCTGGAATATATGATAGAATATTACTACTAACTAGCTGCCAACTGAGAACATAAAGGAGCTAGCTGCTATTTGCTTACTTGACTTTGCGGTGCATGTAGGCCGGATAATCTTTAATTCTAGTATGAGCAGTCTCGTCCATCCTCTTTAGAATAGGGAGGTCCAAGCACATGAAGCACCGCACATGGTGTTATAGCTGTGAACGCCTGATATTCCCTCCTGATGTTGGAGGATATAATACAGACGTGTCACGCGGGTCACTACAGAAGATACGGTTGGCTTTCAACCTTGCCAATCTTACTGCAAAGACATTTAATTTGAGTTTTTAGATACACAAAATTTCCTCTCACTCTCCCTAGCTCTCCCTTGTCGATCTCTCTGTATATATATATATATATGAAAAAAACATGGCTGTGTTTTTTTTTTGGTATGTGAACATGGCTGTGGTTGACACAACTAGTTTGCTATGGCAAACTATCATTAATGATTCATCTTTTTTGCCACAGCCATGTTATCCCGATGTATATTTGCGCATGTGAGAAGGAAAAACTAGGGAGAACACTTAACATTTAGAGGGAGGCATAGAGTCGCCCGAGTTGATAGAATCAACCCAATCATATGCTTTAATGTGCATGGTGCCTAGTAGAAGCTTGCTGAACACAGTCATTCCTGGGTGGTTATGTGTAGAGGGATGACGGCATTTGTAGGAAGAAAGAAAATGCACAGCTGCAAGAGCATGGTTGATGCAAGCAGATGAGTAACTTGAGCCGACTTCTACTACACATTTTAGCAATATTGAATTCAACAAACTGTAACCAAATACTAGCCTTAATTCTTAAAAGGGAAATAAAAGGAAAAAGATGTGGTTCATAACATAAATAGTCAAGCTTTTACTCCAGATTTTAGTGCAGATATGCAACGGCAGAGTCGCAACTTATTCTACATAGTATTAGGTTTGTTGTGTTAAGGAGTACACAATAAGTGCATGGGCAGTCATAACTTATTCTACACATTAGGTTTGTTCTGTTATAAAGGACTACACAATAAGAACATGCTTAATTATCTTACCGAAAAATTCTTGCTCTTGTATATTGTTGTTTACGTGACTCTTGGAACCCCCTTGACAGCAGTACTAAGCTCAAAGAACTGAAGTTCCCTACTTAGCCCAACATACTCCGGCAGCATACCATCTACAAACCAATAAAGATCACCTTTAAGTGCATGATTGAATTTGAGAAGATACAGTAAGTTTTTACAAGATAGATCATGCTGATTTTTCTACATCACTACAGAATGGGAAAGAGAATATTTGGCAAGCCATAACAAAGCTTTGGTGGGGTTTGAGTCCAAACAACATAGTTTTCATTAGTAATTAAATTGGTGAAATGATAGTTTCCATTCCATCAAGAAGTTGTATTTTTGAATATTTTATTACCCTAAAACAATAGAAGAAAAATATTTTCTTACAAAAGAGATCAACTATAAACATAGTGCATGCCATTTTTCATTGGGCATGAAATTTATCCAAAAGTCAACTCCCTCCTATTTACTAACAAGAACCCAACCACCCCACCCCACCCCACCCCACCCCTCTCCCTCCCCCCCCCACCAAAAAATAAAAAAATAAAAATTATTGTGGAATCATAGTTATGTGCGCAATAGAGAGGAGCCAAATTCAATAAATTATAGTATGTGTTGATATTATTCGGACAAAATATTGTGGAACGTATCTGAAATTTTCAGGTAGTGGAATGTATCTTTTAGAATATAGGATCACACACACGCACACAAACAATAGAGAATTAAAAATAATACTTGCAAAGATTTACGTGGTTTCGATTTGAGTCTCTTTCAGGAAGCGAACATTGTTTATTGATGATTAAGCAGATTACGTAGAGAACTTTCTGATAGATAGTATTTATACCTACTAATCCTATTTCAATCCGCTCCGCTAGAGACCTACGGCCCGAGCTACTCTCCGTTCTATGCTCCGCACTAACCTTTTCCAGTAGCTTTTATATTATGAGGAAGTATCTGAAATTTTCAGATTCATGCATCTTATCTTATGTTTATGTACTTGCATTAATTCAATGTCTCAGATATTTCTCAATAAATATAGATTAATGAATTTTTAGTGTGGTCCATATCAGAATCAGACCCATCTTTTCTCCTCCATACATTTCTAAACCCATTAACTTTCACTGCTTGCTTTCCAACAGTAATATGCACTGCAATTAATTTATGCACTCAAGGCCACTTATCCGAAATCCGATCCAATTAATCCTGGAATTAAACAACTATCCTTACTTCGAGAGGAGTGCATGGGAAGACCATTTAAAGTTTTGTAGACCATTCCTTGTAAGCTAAATACTCTCTCCGTTCGTGGTTTTAGAGTTGTGTACAAGTATTAAGGAAATAATTGTAAAACATTAAATATACTATCAATTGTCTATATTGTCCTTGTATTGAAAAAAGAGAGTATTATTTATTGGTCAAAAAATAGTGAGAGAACCAAAGTTATATTTATTACTTGGGGTAATATTGGAAACTAAGTAATTAATGCTTACTTGAAATTTTCAAACGACTTATATTAAGGAACAAAAATATTTCTCTAAAACGACCTATATTAAGGACGGAGGTAGTATATATTAATTACTCTCTACCCAGGAGTACTATTTTCTTGTTAAATTTTTTTCTTTTTAATTGAGGTTTGCTTAAGATATACTGCACTTAACGCACAACTTTTTATATAATAAATAAATTTTAGTCAAGTTTTGAAAAGAATCATCTTAATTTAAATTTTAAATCTAAGTGTGCTATGTACAAACCAAAATATTCATATAAATAAAAGAGACATTTTTTAAGGAGGATGGATAATGAATCTCTCAAGCTACTAGCATTTCTATCTCCAATGGATAATGAATCCAAGTGTGCTCAATGCCTTTTGTGCCATGATACTCTCTTTATCTTTCGTTTTTTTTTTGAACTTTTTCCTTTGGTGGTTCATTACTAGAATTCTGCTTATGCATTCCATCCAGAGGGCAGGGGCTAATATTGTTTATCCTGGCTTCAAATTTTACTGTCAACATGTGATCTCTCTATCTATCTGCTTGGACTTTTTATATCTGAGCTTCATGTAAATATAAAAACTATGGTTGGATGGTTCACTCTTTTCTTATCTAAAGAAGACGAGAGTTTGTCATGTGACAGTAAATTATAATTTCTATACAACTAACTACATGTACAGCGTATTAACGTAGACTTGCTGGCCTGTTAGTCTTGTAATCCATATGGTTGAACTAGGATCAAGTTTGATTTTGAATCAAAATTGATGTAGTTAGACAACATCTCTCCTAAACTAAGTACAAAATATACACATGCATGTATCAACAAGCGAATGTACAAAAAATATTTGAAAAACCGGATGCCACATCATGAAATTCTATCTGAAGAGCAGTAATACGTATAAGCGGCAAGAGTATTGAAACATTTCAAAGTTCTCTCAGGACATTTTTCAGAGTTAAGCTCTTCAACAATAACAGTTGAAACAATGACCCAACCAGCCTCCACTTTATCATCTATGTATATAGTTACAATTCGTTCCATAACTCTATGGAAATCTAAGAAAGCTCTCAGGTATCAGTATTCATATAGTAGTTACTAGCCGCTGCCCGCTGGTAATCCAACTCTTCCGCAAATATCTACAAAAGCCTTTCCAGATGAATTCTCTAGAGTTGATTTTCTATATTGGCTTCTAAAATCCCCAATAACTCCGTCGGAAAAGGAGCTAAAAAATGTTTCCACTCGCTAAGTACAGAATGGAACGCAGATCAACGTGTCCACCTCCAGAAAGTAATTAGTATGATCATTGTCAAGGCCATGCCTGCATATTTAATCCATTGGTCAACACGATTTCGCCTCTCAATGAGCCTTAAGACAGAATTTGATAGCCCCAATGTGTTGAGAACATCCAATGCTTTCCGTTGGGCTTTCTGCACCAAAATCAAGTAGGTCAAGTGTCGATCTATATAGTTAGGCAAAATATGATGATGTTAAAAATAAATATTGAGCTTGGAAAACAAATTCGCTGCCGTTTTTAAAACTTCCTAGGATCTTTTTCTTTCTTTTTTCTCTTTGATAAGTTTAAAGCCTTTCTATTATCCATTATAACTTAGTTTGCTACTACTAATTGTGGCCCCCTACCTTAAATTCCCTCCATACTAAGCAGCACATACACGGGAAGTGTCGCACTGACCATCAGCCCAAGTTTGACCATGTACTAAAGAAATTATACTTGTGCATACATTAAGTCAAACAAGCTACAAAATAACAGGTGTGGACACGTACTAAAGTAATTATATTTATGCATACATTAAGTCAAACAAGCTACAAAATAACAGGTGCACTCCACACTGTCATTGCAACTCACGGCACATGTCATCCAACACTAAAATCTGCCTATTTGCCCGTCATTCAATACTTGGCATGTGCAATCTGTTAATACATATGTATTTCCGTGTGTATAGATACTAAATATGGAAGTGTATGATGATAGTATTATGGCGGGTGAGGATACAAAGAAGAAGAGAGGACAGTTAAGAGGTGTGACTCACTTCTGATGTTCACCTGCAATCAGAAAGCCCAAGGCTGAGGGTGAAAACTATGGAAATATCAAGGAAAGAAATTGAAAAAATAGAGAAAACGCCAGGAGTGTCACAAAACCCAGACAGTCCCACTGATAAAGGCAACTTCAGTAGTATTTAATGGAACAAATTCTTAGGATCTATAACCGACTAAACTAAAGAGAATCTTAGCAGATTTGATGCAAAACTAATTTGTGGGGGACACGGCTAGGTGCCCTCCAGGTAGGAAACCTCCCATACGCATGTGGAAGGTTCTGATACACTTTCCACTGCAGATAGCATTGACAGTGACCAAGCGGTCTGCATGCCTATATTTCTTTAATGTGATGGAAATATAAGGTGTCCAAATGTGGGGGACTGCCTTAAGAAGCCCTTGGCTTTAAATGCAATGTTACCTAAAACGTGGTACGTTTCGGTACGCGGTATGCTAAATAGCTAAATAGCTAAAACGCGATACGCTAAGGTATCCTTGTATAAGTTTATAGTTATGAATTCTCTTAGAATATAAATGCAATAAACCTAAGCTTTATAGAATATTTTTAGTTGAATCAACAAGTTGATTGTTTTATAAGTATTTTAGTACAAATGTAATGTCTGAGTATTCAATATTAAGTTATAATATTGATATTTGTGCAATTATAGTTAAACAACAAAGAAATTTTTGGGTACGCTAAATTTAGAATACTGGTGTACCCTGCTTGGGTACGCAAGTATCAATATGCGGTTCGCTAGGTCTAGGTCTATGAGAGTATCTGGTAACTTTGGACTAATGCCTTTCCAAAGATAGATTACACGTCACTTGGCTTGTGTTGGCCATAACTGCCTAAGCTAGGGGGTGTTGCCAGAGTGCAGAAGGACCTGGTGTTGATTCAGACCCGAGTGGCTTAGTGGGGGTTCATTGGGACTTGAGAGTTTTGTGTGAATTTTCCATACTCGTGGCATGAGGGTTATACCACATATAGAATGTACAATAGCAGCTACTATATACAGATACCTTTAAGCGATCCCTTTGTTCAGCATATTTAGATAGAATGGCTACTCCAGTTGCATTGGCTTCTTCCAGCATCCTTGATGAATTATGAGCAGACTGCATTGCTTGTGCTTCCTCGTCGAAAATTCTCAAAACATGAGATGATTCCCCATTCTAAAAAATTAGATTAAATCCATAAGAAATAAATGTAAGCAGATGCATTAAAAACCTATTGTTTACTATGCAACGGAGAGATAGTATTACGTACAGCTCTTCCCAGCAATGCTGCCCTCTCTTGAGCTTCTTGCATTCGTCTCTGATGCCGTTGGAAGTACTTATCCAGACTCTCTTTCAATGAGTAAGCCTCTTCAGCAACTTGTTCCACTTTTCTGTGTGCAAAAACATATAACTCAACGGGTCAGCCCTTGCTTCTTTTTATTTTTATTATTATTTTTTATATTTTTTCTCCTGCACCTTAAGAAGCAACTATAATTAGTAAAAGCATTAATAGATCAAATTTTCACACTTGAAGATGACAGAAGTAACAAACCTATAGTAAGTACAATCAGTAGATCATACCACTGGAAAATCATCTATATACTGATCTCATAAACAAAAAATGGAACTATGCAATAACAACTAGATTATACCTGTAACATAAAAGCCAAAGCAAGCTTCATAATGTCAGCTTCTTATCCAGACCTCACAACATGAGGTGTAAACTGCGTGACACGACTTATTTAATTAATATATACATAATGTGTCTGCTGAGCCTGGCCATATGACTCAAATCCAACTAATTCATTGTACTGTAAGATCAAGCAAGCATTTTCATTATTAACATTTAATCTTTTTCAAGACGGGTCACTGCAAAAGGAGGGGATTTTCAGGATATTTATGGATATAATACTTTAAAATCCAGCTAAGTTCATACGTACACTAAGACAAAAAAGCAGAAAAAATACTGCGTTGAAGTGAAAATTTTAAAGTACAACTAATATTTTCAACAAATAATATTAAAATACACATGAGAAAGCAGATGCATTGTCAATTATAGAGTAGGGTAATAATTCCTTTGATATATGTTGATTGTATGAAAAAACTAAACAAGGGACAGAAATTTTGAAATTCTTTGAACTCATTATAGGAAGGAAGTGTTTAAGTCTTTCTAAATTCTGCATATATCCTCCAATTCAAATAAAGTAAAACAAAAATAGAATACCACACAAGGAACTTTGGATTATAAAGTTTCAACAACATATTATAGCCAAACTCAAACTCAAAAAACCAATATCAAGGACCACATATTAACAAGTTGATATCCGAAATACACACATTCCATAAAAAAACATAAGAGAGAAAAACAGTAAGCTAAGTTCAAATTGCCAAACAAACTAAGTATATCAAAACCTAAAACTCGTCTAAGAAATCAAACATATGAAAACCAAGATGTCAGATCATACAATTAGCTCACGCGTATAGATGATGATGAAAGTTAAACTCAAATTAGCCTAATGTTGGGTCATGATATTTTCTCTCATTGGGCCGGGTGAATTGGGCTTACTCTTTTAATTAATCTATTGGGCCTTTATTAGTAAACCATGGAAGTCTATATCGCCTAGTGTATTAAGAGAGAGATAATAATAAATCTCTATGTCTATGTGAATATGAATGAAGAAGTGTATGAGAACGTACCTCTTGGTGAAGACTTCCTTGCTAAGTTATACTCCCTTTGCCTGGATTACTGTGCCACCCACTACTACCTGACACACCCCCTTTAATCTGATGGATTATGCCGACTGCATGTAGTTTATCCACTGCTTTTTGGTCACTGTTACTACCGCCGGCCGGTTATGATCCCATCCACATTAATGCATGGCAGGTTCTCTAGTCAACCGTCATGCTTTTTCATCATTGCAGGTCAAAATGATAGATATTAAAATGTCCAAAGGATCGACCCACTGGATCGACCCGGTCTTATAAGTTAAAAAGAAAATAATAAGATAACTGGGCTCAAAGACTTCCATGGTTTACTAATAAAGGCCCAATAGATTAATTAAAAGAGTAAGCCCAATTCACGACTGATGAGAGAAAATATCATGACCCGATATTGCCCCTAGTTTTTGTTGAGCAGAATGTTTAATAGAAAACTATAAATAGTCCATGATATTTTACTGAGAATCAATAATAATAAGAAGTAATTAAAAACGTACCCATTTATTGCTCACGAAATGAGACGAAAGGAAATTAAAGGCCCAAATCAGAAAGGCCCTATCCATTAAATATCAGGACCCGAATCAGGACGCTTCCCATTCAAATTCCAAATTATTACTAGCATTTAATGTACCGCCTTGAACAGAGTGTGGCAAATCGATATAAAAGGATAACTTTACCAAATTTGTGAGTTTTACTGTTCATTTGAAATTGAGCGCCCTCTAAACTTTACGATCTTTCTCGGCAAATCGTCACAAATGGCTTCCCTGACCACGAGCGAGTTCCCCATACTCGTAACACCAATCACGGTGGTTCCACGAACCCCAATCCTCGTGAGGGGACTTGACACGAATCCCAAACGAAAACCAAAAAACCCCATCTCGAATACTACGAGAGATGCGGGCGATTCTCGCGTGACAACCTCCTTCTATCATGGCGAAATTTGAACTAAAGAGGGTTCGATCTCGGTTCCACATTAGGATACCCGTGCGATCGGGGTACCCGATGCGGTGAAAAGATGTACCAACGTCACGAAGGATGGGCGGTAGTCCGGTGACCTTCTTGGAGAAAGGGTTCGTTTCCCCTACGTATCTTTATAGTGACCCTACTTGGGGTTTACGGGTGTGGGGTTTTTCTGGTGGTGCCAAACTCTGCATTCACATTCGGCCTGGCCTTGGCCGTCATGAATTGGGCGGCCGAGCCCTCCACGGACTTCTTCTTTCTTGTCTACAAAATAGTACAATCCGGGGAGAAGGGGTGAGAGCCCTCGGCAAGCATTCTCGAAGTGCGGAGAAAAATTCGATGAGCGTTCATTTGGTGAACACCCTTCAAGCAATAGGGGATGGCACGAGAAATGGTTCTTCGTCAAAGGCCACGAGATTTCTTTTTCTGAAGGCTGGGCGGGCGAGCGAAAAGATATCTGGCGACTTGAGCGTTTACGAAGAGCGGGAAGTGGAAATGATGGAACTATTCGACAACTTCAGAGAAAAAAGAGTGGAAATCTGGACTCCTCTCAAGAAGCATGGTTATATGACCGTAAGTGTAAGTACCGACTTATTTCATATATATATTTTTAAAAATATTTTATGATATATAATTTTAACATAAATTGTTTGATTTATGCGATTATCTTTGATCGAATGAGAGCTCCTTAGAAATAAAGGAGTTCGAAGATTTTTAATCAGGAAGTCTTTGAAACAATTGAGGCTATACCAATAGAAGCTACTCCGAAGTCGAACCAACAATGAAATTCATACGGATGAATTTCAAAGCGAAGAAAGCGAGAGTAGAAGAGGTTCTTATGCGGAAGAGACCCTTCACCCTCGGCGAAGAGGAGAGCTACCGAGAAAACCCGGGTCGACCCCTCTTGTCACCCTCCGAATCCACACGAAATAGAACCGACCCTAGAACCATTCCTCGACCAGGCGGTTTACTTGATCGTCTGATCGAAGAAATATACTTAGGATCAAAAATTGAAAACAAAATAACCCCTCTAGCAGGTCGAAGAGCTTAGGGTTCCTCGATCTTGATTCATCCCACCCTTCGTGCCCCCAGTAGAAATACTGATTGAAGAGGACGGTGACCGGGGCGAAGGATTCCGACGCTTATCTAGGAAGAGAAGCACCGGACGATAGCCATCCGAGTTCCGCTTCACCTTGACACCCAAAGGACCCCACCCCAAACAAATCTCCCATAATTGAAACTATACATGCAGACCCTACACCTCCCGAACAGCCCACTCTCTCCCCTGAAAGACCGAGACCCTCTCCCGAACAACCCGGTCCTTGGTCAGAGATTTACATCTGAGGTTTGTGGGATCAAACCCACATGGCCCGGAGTTCAACGCCTTGACTTCCCTTTGACCTCTTGAACTTTCGTTCGAACAACGCGACCACCGGTTCAGTGATCATACGGACGGAAATCTTCTCGACGAGGGGATGAGTTATTTGGCTAAGGTAAATAACAATCTCTTCTTCCTCTATATCTCTGTTTTTCTTTGAATATTTGGACATTTGACTTGAATATTTTGAAAATATGCAGGCTAATGCTGTCTTCGGACGACTGCGTCCGAGACACATAAATGGAGAGGCCGAGGAAGATTTCATGCGACAAGAGATAAATATGTTGAAATCGACCTTGGACCGAGAAAGAGCCGGTCGTGAAGATGCTTTTCATACCATCAACGGTCTTCAAACAGAATTAGATCGGGCTAAGATGGATTTGAAGACATCTGATGACGAATTAAGGGCCACGAGGGACGGGTTGGTTGCGTGCGTCAAAACCAACCGATGACAAACTCTGGACCGACACGAATCTTTGGTTTGGTTGAAGAAAACTTACTCCTGAAGGCAAAAAATGAGGAGTTTTCTTGACCGATGAAGCTTAGTCATCCTGACTTGGTGAAGGTTGAGGCGAAGGCTCGAAGCGGCTTAGAAAGGCATAAGGCCAAACGTCACAAGCTCGCCCGTAAAATAAAGGATCTTGAGGGAATGAAGCCTGATTACGACTAAAGAGCTCGGAGCGATTCGAGGCGGACTACGGGGACTCAGACGAACTCAATGTTGAGATCGTGAAGGTATACTCGGAGGGTATGAGGATTCTTGAGAAGCGAAGAAAAGAAAAGCTATCAATTTACTTTCAATTTGGACCCGGCGTTGCTTTCAACTCAGATGATGAAGGCGGTGCTGAATATCATCGTGTTTTTGTTACATCTGATAATTTAACTACTTTAAGCTTTTTATGTTCATGTAATTAATTTATGATTGACTTGAATGAATGAGCATTTTATATTATTGATAAATCTTTAAGCTATCTTGATTATGACTTACTGTTTTGATCAATTTCTTGTCGATAATTTAGTATCGATAAAATTTGAACCCAACTAGTGAATTAGATATGGCATATAACAGTTAACTTATGAAATGAAATGAATTAAATTTTACAGACGAGATTCAACTTAAGCGAAGGCGAATAAATCGAACTCAACACTTAAACAAAATGAAGTAATGTATACTCATCTCTATACCCTTATTTATGCACGGGGGTGGATATATTGGGACCGTTACCTAAAGCTAAAGGTCGAGTTAGCTTCGTCGTAATTCTTTATCCCCGACGGAACCACGCCGTCAAACTTGTGGTGTTTATCGTGTTCTTTATGCGGGATCGAGGCGTCTTACGTGATTGGGACGCTACGAGGATCTTAAGCGTTAACATTGGCGCTAGAAGGAGGGCTTTTTCAATCCTGATTGTTTAACTTCCTTCGGAAGATGATGAGGAGTAGAGATGGTACACGGAAGAGGCGAGGCGATGGTACATTAGTTCATCAACGCCTCGTATTTCGATAAAGGACCAAATGGGGGTCTTACAAAAAGTGCTCACAAGCCGCACGGCTTAACCTGACTTCAGGAGAACTTCGTCAGAAGATCCCGTGGAGGAGCAGACGGAAGTTGGTTTTCAACGGCGATAAGGCGTGATCACGATCGAGAGCAGGTAGAAGGTTCGTGACCGGGACTCATCGTAGAAGTGGTCGAGAAGACAGAGCTACCAAGTTGGCGAGGATGGACGGACGAAGCAGATAAGGCTTTGGAGGTTCTGTTAAAACAAAGGGAAGATATAAGCCAGAACAAATGCTTGGTGAATGAGTTGAGGGACGAAGCATCTAGCCGTATTCATTCAAAAAGGCGGAGTAGGCATAAGGAGATACCCGTCGGAAGGGTAAGGGCCGGAACATTACATGCGTGTGTCCGGGGATCATTCTCGATGAGGAGGAGATCGAGAGCGAGCGCCTTTGGCCTCGAAGAAGGCAGCGGCGGTCGTTGGATCGATTCATCGCGACGATGAAAGACGAAAAAAGCGGTCGAGAGAAATTGTGCGAAACCTTAGAAGGGGAGATGCAAACAACCGTTCTCATCGTGAGGATGAGATTATGCGCCTAGTAAATCAAGAAGTCCATGAGAAGCGGTTGGATCGGCGGGGAAAGGTCGATCCATTCCGAAGGCCTAACGTCGCTCGGAGAAGGAGATCTCATCCAACCGAAGGTGTTGATTTTACAGTAAGGGAGTTGAAAGAACTCCGAAAACAATCGGGTGAGGTCCAGCGGTGAAGGACACTCTGGAAAGAAGGCGTCCCCTTTTTCCTCCAATATTCTCGAGGAGAAAGCGGATATTACCAAAAAGTTGTCTCGTATGGAAAGCTATGATGGGTCAGGAGATCCTTATGACCGTAGTCGAGCGTTTGGCCGGCTAATGGATTACTATGACTTCCTTCGATGCATGTGAAGTGTCACACTTTTGTCACGACTTTGAGAAAAGACGCAAGAGCGGTGGATGGGGACTTTACCATCGGATTCGATTTCCTCGTTGGCCGAACTTTGTGATAAGTTCCATTACGCGTTTTGGAAGCAATAGAAAAAGGGGAAAACTACGGGCTCTTTAAGCACAGTCCGTGAGTTCACTGATGAATCTTTAGGCGATATGTAAAGAGGTTTAGAAAGCGGTCGGTCGGTATCCGATCTTAATGATCTCAATTTGTTGGTTGAAGAAGCGGTTCGTCGAAGAAGCGGATATTTGCTCCAGAGCGTCGGAAGATCATCGATGAAGAGGTTGCGAAATTGCTAGCTTTCTTTGCGACTTCGTATCGAGATTGATTACCAGAATGGATAGCAAATGTAGTGTTGGTGCGAAGCATAATGGAAAGTGGCGGGTTTGCATCGACTACACCGACCTCAACAAAGCTTGTCAGAAGGACTTTATCCTCTACCCATATCGATCACTCATCGATGCCACTTGAGGTATGCATTACTAAGTTTTATGGATGCTTTTTGGGTTATCATCAAATATCCATGTCTGAAAAGAAGACGTTCCAAAAGGCGGCGTTCATTACACACCGATTCGGTGTATCGTACAAAAAATGACTTTTGGCCTCATTAATCTTTGGAGCTACCTACCAAAGGATGATGAACTTCATCTTGATAGGCGGTGGGGAGGAACATGGAGGTTTATGTAGATGACATGATCGTGAAAGTATGCAAATTGAAGCATTTGGACGACTGGAGGAGTGCTTTCAAACTATTCGTTATCGTCATTTGAGACTTAACGACGAATGTACTTTCGGCCTTTAGAGTGCGGAAAGTTACAGGTTATCTGGTCGATCGAGAGAGGGCATCGAGGCCAATCCGGAGAAGATCCGAGCCGTCCTTGACATAGAAGACTCCTCGGTCGTTCAAGGGCGTTCGACGTCGGTTGGTAGGATTGTGGCTTTGAGGAGGTTTGTCGCCAAATCTGCGGAGAGATGCCTTCCTTTCTTTGACACATTGAAGGAATAGAAGAATGCGAAGATGTTCAGTGGACTTGGTGTGAAGGCGCTTTCAGTATAAAGACGTGTCATCTTGGCTCCTTTATTGGTAAAGCACGCTTTGTGAGACTTTATATTTGTACCTTCGGCAAGTTCCTTAGCGATTGGAAGCGGTGTTGATTCGGAGAGATCGGTGGGAAGCGACATCCGGTTTATTATGTCACACGCGTCTACGAGATCTTTGAAATCGGTATCAAACATTGAGAAATTTGCCTTTGCCTTAATAATTGCGGAGAAAGCTTGGCGGTATTTTCAAGGTTGACTCACGGTCGTCTACCACGGATCGACCGTTGAAGAAGGTGATGGGCAAGCGAGAGGTCTCGAGGCGGACTAGCGGCGTGGACTATGGAGTTATCGATTTTTATCGAGTATCGTCCCGAAGCGCCGCAAAGGCCAAGCCTGGCGACTTTATGGTAGAATGCTCGTTCAGCAAAGCGGATCTTGGAGTTCAGGTTGAATCTTACGATCGAGTAGTGGCCGTTCTTATTGACGAGTCGAAAGGCGTGGATTTGTATGCTGATGGATCTCTACGATGGTATTAGTGGGCGGGAATTATTTTAATAAGTCGGAAGGATTGAAAGTCGATGAGCCATGATTCGGGTTCAAAGCAACGAAACAATGAATTTGATCTGAAGCGGTGTTAGCGGTGTCCGATTGGCGAAAAGAGTCTCGAAGTCAGCGATTGATTATCTATAGTGATTCTCGGTTGGTCGTTAAACAATTATCGGGAGATTATGAAGCTCGTGGAACGAATGATCAAATATCGGCGGAATTAAGAGACCGACTTCAATTTTTTAACCGTATGAGTTTTGAGTATAGGCGTAATGTGATTCAGCTGATGCATTGTCAAAGCCGCCACTACTCTGATCGAGATGTTTTTCACGGATCGGTATATTTGGAAATTTTTGCGGTGACAGTGTTGACGAAGCATTGATGTGTATCGAGCGAGCGAGCTGTTGGATGACCCCTACATTGAGTATTTGGCGGATGGCGTCCTTCGCCGGATCAAATCTTTGGCAAAGAAGATTAAATCTGAAGTACCAATTTTAGTTTTATTGATGGGGATCTCTATCGATTGGCATTTTCCTCACCATTGTTGAAATGTTTGGTTCGTCCGGCCGAGTATGCTCTTGGGAGGTTCATGAAGGCATTCTTGGTGATCATATGGGCGCCAAGTCTTTGGCTCATAAAGTACTTGACAAGGATCTTATTGGCCTCTGATTTTCAAAGAAGCTACAGAATATGTCAAGAAATGCGAAAATGTCATTTCGATAGTGGGTCCCACATCGACCCACTTAGGAAGAGTTATACTCGATTTTATCTCCTATACCCTTCCATTTGTGCAGGGGGTGGATATATTGGGACCAGATTACCTAAAGCTAAAGGTCGAGGTTAAGCTTAAATCATAGTTCTTTATTGATTATATGTTAAGTGGGTAGAAGGCAAAACCACTTGATTCGCGATACTTGAACGAGGAGTGTCTAAAGTTTATAAAAGAGTCTGTGGTGTTTCGCCGGGATCCCTAAGGTATTGATATCGGATGACGGACGTCGGTTAAATGGGTTCAAAATTTGAAGAATTTTGAATGATTTGGGGATTGACCTGAAGAAGACTTACGTGGCTCATCCACGATCTAATGGACAAGTCGAAGTGACCGACGGAATGACATTAAGCGGAATCAGCGTAGATTGGATGAAGCTAAGGAAGATGGCGGAAGAATTCTTTGGCGTGTTGTGGGCATCCGAACTACACGAGGACTACTACAGGGATTAAGCCCTTAGGTTTGGCTATGGTAATGCGATGCCTTAGTCGGTCGAAATCGGATCTCAAGTCTTGGGTACTTCGATTTAAAGAAATTTACAATGACGAAGGGTGAAAGTTAACTGGACTGCTGAGGCGAAGTCGAGAGGAAGCTTTAATCAAATTGGGCGCTTACCAACGCGAAGGGTGGCCAAGCATTATAACAAAGAGTCGAACTTTCGTAGATTGAAGTGGGAGACTTCGTTCTTAGAGAAGCCAAAACCTACGCCTCAAAAAACAAGGAAAGCTAATCTTGCGAATTGGGAAGGGCCGTATGAGGTGATTGAAGTACCAAAGCCGGTACTTATCGGTTAAAGGCACTCGATGGTTAGAGATTAAGAATACTTGGCATCTTTGGCGGGCTTGAAAATACTTTGATAAATATTAAGTCGGTTCTTGGGAAGTGCAGACACGATTGTTTGTTATTAATAAAGGTCACTTTTCCATAAATAGTCCTTTGGTCCTATTTGTCCAGATGGTCATTTATGGTGTAAGGAGGTATGGTAGGACTCGGTAGCCATTCGATGGTAGCCCAGGTCCTTTTGATCTATATTGATCTTATCTGGGTGGTAAGTCGATGGTCATTTATTAGTCATTTGGTCTATTTGTCCAGATGGTCATTTATGGTGTAAGGAGGTATGGTAGGACTCATTGGCCATTCGATGGTAGCCCAGTCCTTTTGATCTATATTGATCTTATCACGGGTGGTAAGTCGATGGTCACTATTAGTCATTTGGTCTATTTGTCAGATGGTCACTATGGTGTAAGGAGGTATGGTGTAGGACTCATTGGCCATTCGATGGTAGCCCAGGTCTTTTGATCTATATTGATCTTATCTGGGTGGTAAGTCGATGGTCACTTATTGGTCATTTGGTCTATTTGTCCAGATGGTCACTATGGTGTAAGGAGGTATGGTAGGACTCATTGGCCATTCGATGGTAGCCCAGTCTTTTTGATCTATATTGATCTTATCTCGGGTGGTAAGTCGATGGTCACTATTAGTTAGTTTTGGTCCTATTTGTCCAGATGGTCACTATGGTGTAAGGAGGCGTGGTAGGACTTCTTGGCCATTCGATGGTAGTGAGGTCCTTTTGATCTATATTGATCTTATCAGGTGGTAAGTCGATAGTCACTATTGATCCTTATATCTTGGTCCTTATATATTTGTCGACCAAATTTACCTCACATGGTGATCTCACTCTTGATGCAGAGTGAGTATACATTACTTCATTTTGTTTAAGTGTTGAGTTCGATTCATTCGATTCGATTAAGTTGAATCATGTAAAAGTAAAATTTAATTCATTTCATTTCATAAGTTAAGCTGTTATATGCCATATCTAATTCACTAGTTGGGTTGACTTATTGATACTAAATTATTGACAAGAAATTGATCAAAAGCGAAGTCATAATCAAGGCAGTTAAAGATTTATCGATAATATAAAACGCCTTTCGTTCATTCAAGTCGATCATAAATTAATTACATGAACATAAAAAGCTTAAAGTAGTTAAATTATTGCATAGAACAAAAACATAGCGAGATATTGAGGCACCGCCTTCATCATCGGAGTTGAAGCAATCTTAGGGTCGGTGAAGCGGTAGATAGCTTTTCTTTTCCTCGCTCTCGGCGATCCTCGTACCTCCTCGAGTATACCTTCGTGATCTCGACATTGAGTTCGTCAGGAGTCCACAGTAGTCACTTTGAATCTGCTTCCGGAGCTCTTTCGGAGAGCAGGGCCGTCCCTCAAGATCCTTTTATTTTATGGGCGAACTTGTGGCGTTTGGCCTTATGACTTGGGCCGTCTTGAGCCTTCGTCTCGGCCTCACCAAGTTGTATGACTAAGCTTGATTGGTGAAGAAAACTCCTCATTTTTGCCTTGAGAGTAAGTTTTCTTCAACCGAACCGGCGATTCAGTCGGTCGAGTTTGTTGGTGGCGGACCTTGGACCTTGACCCCGCCCTCCCTCGTGGCCCTTAATTCGTCATCGGATGTCTTGAATCCATCTTGCCCGATCTAATTACATTTGAAGAAGAATAGTTGATGGTATGAAAAGCATCTTCACGACCGGCTCTTTCTCGGTCCAAGGTCGATTTCAACATATTTATCTCTTGTCGCATGAAATCTTCCTCGGCCTCTCCATTTTTATGTGTCTCGGGCGCGATCGTCCAGAAACTGACATTAACTGCATATTTTCAAAATATTCAAGTCGAATGTCAAATATTGAAAAGCAGAGATATAGAGGAAGAAGAGATTGTTATTTACCTTAGCGAATAACTCGTCCCTCGTCGAGAAGATTTCCGTCCAAGTATGATCTTTGAGAGCCGGTGGTCGTCGATTGTTCGACGAAAGCTCAAGAAGAGGTCGAAAGGGAAGTTGGCGTTGAACACGGGCCCGCGGGGTCGGTGATCCCTGACCTCGGCATGGTAACTTTGACTGAAGGGCCAAGGGTTGTTCGGGAGAGGGTCTCGGTCTTTCGAGGGAGAGAGAGTGAAACATTCGGGAGGTGTAGGTCTGCATGTATAGTTTCGATTATGGGAGATTTGTTTGGGGTGGGTCCTTTGGGTGTTGAAGCGAAGCGGAACTTCGGATGGCTGCTCGAAGTGCGTTTCCTCTTCTAGATAAGCGTCGGAATCCGCCGTCACAGTCAAAATCCTCTTGATCTGTATTTCTCTGAGGGCACGAAGGGTGGGATGGCCAGAAGATTGAGGAACCCTAAGCTCTTGACGGTTAGAGGGGTTATTTTGTTTTCAATTTTTGATCTAAGTATATTTCTTGATCGGAGACGATCAAGTAAACCGCTTTGAGTGAGGAATGGTTCAAGGGTTGGTTCTATTTACGGTGTGGATTCGGGGGAGGGTGTGAGAGGGGTGACACAGGTTTTCTGGTAGCTCTCCTCTACATCGAGGTGAAGGGTCTCTTACGGCATAAAAACCTCTTGACCTCTGCTTCTTACATTTGAAATTCATCAAGTATGAATTTACGGTGTTGAATTCGACTTGGGAGTAAGCCGGTTGGCATAGCCTCAATTGTTTAGAAGACTTCCCGGACAAAAATCTTGAACTCCTTTATTTCTAAGGAGCTCGATGCGATCAAAATCTTGCATAAATCAAACAATTCTATGTTAAAATTATATATCATAAAATATTTTTAAAAAATATATATATGAAATAATTTGGTACTTACACTTATGGTCATATAACCATGCTTGCTTGAGAGAGTCAAGTATTTCCACTCTTCCTTGGGAAGTTGTCGAATAGTTCCATCATTTCCACTTCCCGTTCTTGAAACGCGTCTCAAAGTCGTGAGATATCTTTTCGTCGAGTGCCAGATTCGGTAAGAAAGAAATCTCGGGGCCTTTGACGAAGAACCATTTCTCGTGCCATCCCCTATTGCTTGAAGGGGTGTTCACCGTGACGTCTATCGAATTTTTCTCGGACTTGGAGAATGCTTCTTTGAGGGCCTTGAACCCCTTCTCCTGGATTGTCTTATTTTGTGGCGGTAAAGAAGAAGTCGAGGAGGGCTCGGCCTTGATTCATGAGAAGGCCACGAAGGCCAAAATGTGAATGCAGGAGTTTGGCACCAGTTGTGAAAACCCCACACCCAAAAACCCTAGTAGGGTCACTATAAAGATATGTAGGGGGAAACGAACCCCCTTCTCGATAGAAGGTCACTGGGACTGTAGTCCATCCTTCAGGCCGTTGGTACATCTTTTCACCAGACCGGGGTACCCTGATCGCATGGGTATCCGGAATGTGGAACCGAGATCGAACCCTCTTTAGTTCAGCCTCAGTTATGATAGAAGGAGTGTTGGCATGCGAGAATCGCTCCGTACTCCTGTAGTATTCAGAGGGGGTTTTTTGGGTTTTCTGTTTGGGATTCGTGCTTGAAGTCCCCTCATGAGGATTGGGGTTTGGTGGAACCACTGTGATTGGTGTTACGAGTATGGGGGAACTCTGTTCAGGGTTGTGGGAAGCCATTTGTGACGATTTGCCGAGAAAGATCAGAAAGTTTAGAGGGCGCTCGAATTTCAAATGAACAGGTAAAACTGTCAAATTTGGTAAAGTTATCCTTTTATATTGACGGTTACACGGTGTTCAAGGCGGGTACATTAAATGCTAGTAATAATTTGGAATTTGAATGGGAAGCGTCCGGATTCGGGTCCTGATATTTAATGGATAGGGCCTTTCTGATTTGGGCCTTTAATTTCCTTTCGTCTCATTTCGTGAGCAATAAATGGGTACGTTTTTAATTACTTCTTATTATTATTGATTCTCAGTAAAATATCATGGACTATTTATAGTTTTCTATTAAACATTACATTGACAAAAAACTAGGGGCGATATTGGGTCAGTGATATTTTCTCATTAATATGGTAGGGTGAATTGGGCTTACTCTTTTAATTAATCTATTGGGCCTTTATTAGTAAACCATGGAAGTCTTTGAGCCCGATTATCTTATTATTTTCTTTTTAACTTATAAGGCAAGATTCGATCCAGGTGGGTCGATCCTTTGGACATTTTAATATCTATCATTTTGACTGTGATGATGAAAAAAGCATGACGGTTGACTAGAGAACTTGCCATGCATTAATGTGGATGGGATCATGCTTAGTACGTGGTAATATGATGACCAAAAAGCGGTGGATAAACTACATGCGATCGGCGATAATCCATCAAATTAAAGGGGTGTGTCGGGGTAGTAGTGGGTGTACGATAATCCATGCAAAAAGTATAACTTAGCGAGGAAGTCTTCACCAAGAGAATGACGTTCTCATACACTTCTTCATTCATATTCACATAGACATAGAGATTTATTATTATCTCTCTTATCTATTTAAGCGATATAAACTTTATTTTGAAAAACCTTGTGAACACATTCTTGACTCTCACGCTTGAGCTATATCCCGACGGAACCGTCGTCGAAACTTATGGTGTTTATTGTGTGTTTCGTTGCTGCGGATCGGGACGTTTTACGTGATTGGGACGCGATGCGAAAAAGATCTTGGCGTTAAACACCTAAGAAATCAAAGCCAAACTATCACAGGTTTTCATATATATATATATATATATATATATATATATATATAGAGAGAGAGAGAGAGGAACAGGAACCTTTTCCAGAGATCACGCTGAGACTTGGCAGCGACGGATCGCCAGTGGCGATCCATATCGGCGCAGAGTGACTGGATCTGAGCGATATCTCTTTGGACGGCGTACGATAGCTCCGGAGGGTCGACAGTTGTTGTAGAAGAGGAAAATTCTAGACGCTCGAGGCGCTCCAAGCCATCCCTGTTCTTCAACAACAACCTCTTGGAGGTGTGATACAGTTCCGACAGATTTCCACCCTCTACCGCCATGGCACCAACGAATTCTGAATTTCAGACCTAGGAGAAAGCAAGTGTGTGTGTTTTCTGGTAGTGCGTGAGAGAGAATTTAGAAATGAAATTGGAGAAGAAAGAAACGACTAACGAGTGCTTGCTTCCGCCGAATGAATAATGATTGATTGATGTTTTATTTTCGTTTTTTTGTTACCGACGGTGGGTTTGATCTACTCGTACTAATCCGGGTCGGGTTAGACTTTCAGTTACCGAGCAGGCTGGGCTGGGCTGGCTAATGTTTTTTTTTGTTATCTAGTATAAATAATTTTTTTACAAATACTAGTATTAAAGAATATCTAAAATATTTTGAAGTTTTGAGCATTCAATATGATTATCATCTGAACAGATTAATAACTATCACCATAAACGCATAGAATAATAATAATAATAATATATCTCACTTGTGGAGAAAAATAATTCCAAACAAGATCCCAAAGTAAGACAGAAAAACGAAACATTCCCCCCATCACTACTATATCTATATGCTCCAGACCATACTAACGAAAAGTTGCACTTCGGTTCCCAGTTGCGGGAAAAGCCTGGCGTCTTCTACCCAGCTGAAACCCTCCACTCTCTTCACTTCTCTCCTCCGACTGACCTGAAGCTACTGAGCTCTTTTTCCTGTTCCCTGCATCACTCCTATTCCTCCCACTTTCATCACCCATTTTCTTCCCAAAGCTAACCTCTTTCCTTGCTGCTTCATAGTCAAATGGTTTAAACTGCATTAGGCCCCCACATTCTTTGGACTTCCTGCCTTGTTTGCTTTTCCCCATTTGATTTGATGATTGGAAGCACTTCTTGAAGCCTGAGGATAGATCAGAGAGAGACATAGTCTCACCTCCCTCATCAAAGGCGGCAGCAGCAGGAGGAGTGTTGCCTTTGTTCAGCTCATCTGCGGACTTTGGGTCATCATTTATTGCTTCCTCCTCCGAATCATCTTTTAACAATATAACTTCTTCCACATGTGAGTTAGTAGCTAGTACAACAGCAGGTTCTTCATGATGCAAAATCTCCATGGGTTTAGCAGCTTCTTTTACAACCACTTGTACCTTGTCAACCTCGCCCAAGAATGAATGGAATGGAAGGTTCACAGAAGATTTAATCTGCTCCAGCTTGGCCTCTTCCTTTTCCTATAAAATAAATTGATTAAAACTGACGCTTTCAGTATAATATTTCCTAACTCATGAAATAATTTCAAGTATCCATAACCAAAAACTTTCCAATAGAGGATCCAAAATTAGAAGTCAACAATGAGCCACCTTTTAAAGATTTCTTGGGAATCATGGAATTAATACTACGCGAGGTTTGAGAGAGAAAATTCCCCAAAGCCGATCAGGCAAAAAAAAAAAAAAAACTCAAAAAGAAAACTGTGACAAATTTTCCGACTACATGTTGCGAAATATGACCCAGCAATCAAGAACATCAGTGGAAATTTAGTAAAAACGCCTGCAAAACAGCCAATTTGATTAAATTACCTTTCTCCCAGGGTCAAACTTCCTCTTAGCAGCTGAATTTCCTAGCAATGCCCCAAAAGCACGGTTCGGCTTTTTTAGCACCTGAATAGTTGCTTCAGCTCCAGACACCTACAAAAGAACAAAATACTAAATATACAAGAAGTTTACCAGTTCGAGTAAAATAACAAACTCATGAAACTTCACAAGAGAGCAGTAGCATACTGGATACAAGAAATTTATGTTTCCCACTCTGCTCTGTTTTGACATTGCAAAGCTCTGTTGTGGAAGTGCAGGTACATAGCCATCTTTCTCATCCTGCACATAATTCCTATTATCTCCAGGATTCACAGAAGATCCGCCATGTTGGTTCCTACCTACTTCGTTGGTACTGTTTCCAAGTTCCATAAACTTCTCCTTGAGTTTCACGGGAACTGGTAGGTGTTTAAACAAATTCGCATTCTTTTCATAGCTGCCACTACCAAGTTCTGCTCCAGTTGCTGCCTTTGTTATTGCCAGAACATCAGGAGGAGACAACACTTCAGATCCATCAGCAGCAACCAAGTTTCCAGCAGATGTCTATACATTACACAAGAACATGAATCATTTTTGTAGTTTGACAATTAATAAGACAATATTAATCACAAGAGAAATTCAAAAATTATGACAATTGAAGACTATGAAACAAAAGGACAAGCGAATCACTTAAATGGTTTGAAACAAAATATATCAAAGTTTTCAAACTACCTACTATATGTGACGCAGAAGGTCCATTTTGTCGCATCAAATTTGACAAAATAGCTAAACCTTGTATAGTTTAACAAGGTGTAGTAACATCAATTTTGACACTGGTACATTGCTTGACCGGATGCTGCAAGCCAATCAGCAATGTACCAGTGTCGACAGGTTTGAATATAATCAAAACTTGTTAAAAACGAAATCATTACATGTATATAAATCTCCACAAGGAAGCTAATAAAGGAAGTACTAATACTCAAAGCAATACTTTTATGATTTTGAGAACCCAAGCAGCAACACATGTTTTTCCAAAGAAATAAAAGTGGAAAGTATGGTGATGGTTATAAAAAATGCCTTAATTATTCGGAAGGAAGAAATTTCAGTATTCGCTCTTTTTTCAAATTTTGCATACTCCTTAGCCTAGCTCATTAATATTTCAAAAGTTTTCCATGGAAAGTGCGTAAAGCTCATTTTCTACTTTCCTAGCCAACACTCATAACAAACATATTTGGACGCAGAATATAGTCCCGCATTCATTTTGCCCTTCTTTAGAGTTAGGCAATTTAGGAACAGAGATAATGATACTTCTATTCAAGAAAAAGAAAATTGTAAAACACATGGGAAGAAAAACCTTGCGTGATTTCTTACTTAGAAAAATCAAGATACTAACTATGCACTTCCATTACCATGATTACAATTCCATACTGGATAAGGAAATTGTCTACATGTAAATTAAACAACTTAACAATTCATTAGGCATAAATTTAAAGAAAACTATGGAGGGTTAAGTTAACCCACCATATTTCCATAATTCCATGTAGGAGCTAGTTCAGGAAATTGTCTACACGTAAACAACTTAGTAATTCATTCAGCATAATATCAAAGAAATCAATGGGGGGTTAACCCTAGCTTGTATGTGAGACTTACTGTTTCCATGCGCTCCTCCCTAAGCTGTTCAGCAATAGCTTCATAAGCAGGAGCATTTTGAATGGAATGCCTAATGATGCTAACAACAGAACCAAGATTGCGATCAATATACTGGTGCTTCGACTTTACCAATCGATGTAAGTTGCTAGTGGTGAGAGGCATCTGCTTAGCTTCAATATAGAAGAAGAGAGAAAGCACAATGCAAGTCAATGAACCGCATACAAACACAGTGAAAAGAAATAAAATGAAGTTCAGAGTTCATGTGGATCAGCTCTCAGGTACCAATTTCAAGAAGAGTTTTATTGGGCAATATATAACCAGTACTTTCATCTTCAGCACGGGCAACAACATCTCTCCATTCGCAAAGCCCCTGAAAGACATACAGGAGGCTGTGTAAGGAAATTAATATACAAGGACAACTGAGCCAAATGATACATTATCTGCCAACACTCATGTATCCAACAATTCATAAATGTTCATGAAATGTATAATAAGAAATACTGTAGCAGAGACCCTGAAATCAATATTGCTTCCTTTTAAGACCAATGCTCTAAACTATGCAGATAGCAGACCTCTGGCTTCCGTTGCAAGTTTGCATATTCCAATATCATCTCAAAGGCTGAAAAATAATATTATATGTGTGTGTGTGTGTGAAAATGTATTGTGTGTGTGGATTATATATATAAAGAGCGAAAATATAATATAGAGGCATAAGACTGAAAAATAACTTACTGCAACTATCGCAAGCTGTTGAGCATTGAGATTAGCACCCTGCAACCTGCATGGATACCACAAAAGGCATGCATAAATGAGAACGTGGTCCAACTACAACAAGGACAACAGTACATATCAAAGTTGTAATCATTGTTGATATGCATAAGATTTTAAATTCATGCAATTAAAGGGCATAATAAGCCTTGAGATGGTTAGCAATATACCCATATATGTAGAGATAAGAACTATCAGTCAGAACCTCTTTCTCATAAAGCTGCATGCATATATCATAGCTGCGCTGGTATACCTGAAGAAACAGTGACCTCTGAGGAACATGGTATGACGTGAAATTCCTAGGCTAAACAACAATGGCTTAGAAATGCTAAACAATTAAGATTTTTGCAACAGGAAAACAATCAGTAACAAAAGGTACAGCAAGTAAATTATGAAAAGCTATGGAAGTACTAGCACAGTAATTGTACATTAAATTATTGTAATTTATCTGGATAAACAGTATATAAAGAAAGGAAACATGCCATTAGTCATCCTTGTCAATGGATACATCCAAAGAAGAATGTTAATAACAACATTTTTGGCTTTTTTCACTGCCCTATACATTAGAACGAAGAAGATAAAGACAGCTTACCTCTACAAGAGAAGTTTCAGAATACTCGGACTCGCTAGACGAATAGAGTAACCTGATTCTCATCAGATCATAGATATGCAACAGATAGTGTGTATCTTCTCTAGCATATCTGTCAATTTCAACATAGATTAAAAAAACAACAGATCGAGGGGAATGGAATGCCTTAAAAATATTAGAATTACTACAAAAAGGTGTCATAAGCATACAAACTAATAACACGGCATGCTAAATTAATGAGAATCCCTGGTAATTTCATGACACAAATCCAGCCCTAAAATGATTTCAGAAGTGCAATCAACTATCTCTTTGGTATATTCTTGAAGGTATCTCTAAAAGATGTTAATATCATAATTCATTTTCTGTAAGTTGAAAAACTACTAAATAATTACCTAACTAGAAGAAATGACACCGTCCATAATTGGACCTCAATAGTTATTAGGGACTCCTTGGTAAGAGGTTTACCAATATCTTACTCAGAACTATTTTACAGTCCATAGAAGACAAGAATACAACCCAAATAAACAACAACAAAAGCGCCCCAAAAGCAGAAAAATAAGATGACAGGCTCAGCATGCACATGTACCTTAGCATCTCATCTGTTAGCGGAATGAGTCTCCAATCTGCATTCTGGTATCTGCAAAGAGTTGGCTTGTAAACAAAGTATTTTTCTTGTTTATCTTATATGTTGGGTGGGACAAAAAAAAGATATCAGATACAGAGATACTCTTGTAGAGACAGAACATACTCTTTGTTAGCTGTAACTCCACAAAAGTGATGCAGCAGAAACTCCAGACTATTTCTCTCCAATTTCAATGCTCTTGAGGCCTAAAGGATTTCAAATTTTAAAGAAATCATAATGACAATAATCTAATATTCGGAAAGATCAAATCAATTAACAGATGAAGTGCAATAGAAGCAGATTCTCCGGCTATGCTTCTGCTTTGTAAGGACAATAAGAAGCATAGTCCAAAAAAATGTTTAACAGTACAGAAGTCAGAACAAGGATTCTGAACTGAACAACTAGAGGTTTATTAACAGACTTCTGGTCTCCGTTAACAGACTTCTGAACAACTAGAGGTTTATTAACATCCACTCAAATGCCCTTATTATGGTCTCCATATGTTTCTATTGATTGAATTATTTATCTGTGTGCAAGCATAAAATAATATTTTCGAATACAAGAAGAAGGTTTGCTAAAAAGAAATATTTAAAAAAGGCAAGGAGAATGAAAAACCCTATATTTAAAATAATTTTTTAAAAAAAAAAGTATGAAAAGAATAGCAAAAAAATCCTAAGACAAGATTGTCCACCAGTTCCTATGCAAATCACTTGGATATTCCTTTAAACACACCCACGGCGAAGCCCATAAAGGCGTTACAAAGCTGACCCAAAACTGCCTTGTCAGAGGCCGATGAAGAAACAAGTGCCTAGAATTTCTACACTCACACGCCTGCAAACACATCACAACATTCTTATGGATATAATGATTTGCATGGTCTCTGACGTCGAAACAAGCAACAATATAAATCTCTTTTGCAAAAGAAATGATAACATGCAGCTCAGAGAAATATGTGGTCAACAAATAAGATTCCTGGCCAAGTTAGACTTTATATCCTTTCTTATCAGAGCGAGATTGGCGCAAGTGCTAGAAATGGGTCAGTTAATGCCAAAAGAAGCTTGCGCTTCCCTTGCTATAACATTTCACCTAAGATAAGTTCAGCAATAGATGTTCTACAAGTTCATAAATCTTTGCTCAGATCACATAAATACTTTTAAGTCAGAATCCCACAAATATAAGAATTTAAAGAAATGCGCTGTTTAAAGTGAGTGATACCTGAAGCGTGATTCGTTTTTGCACGCAGAGACTGAATAAGGGTACGCGGTACACCACGTAGCTAAAAGCGTGATACGCTAGGGTATCTTTATATAAGTTTTATAGTTTAAATGTAATAAACTTAAGTTTTATAGAAGATTTTAGTTTAATCAACAAGTTGATTGTTTTATAAATATTTTAGTAAAAATGTAATGTTTGAGCATCCAATACTAAGTTATAATATCGATATTTGTGCAATTATAGATTAACAAAAAAAAAAAAATCGCACGCTGATTTCAGAGTATTAGTAACGTAAGAGTAGCTACCCAAATACCAATACGCGGTTTGCTAGGTCAATGAGAGTATCTGTTAACATCACTTTAAACTAGTAGTAGTTTCAGAAGAGAACCTGTCCAGTGTCGAACAAATTGCAGATATATATGCCAAAATCCCTTTGCAGCCATATAATATCCCGATCTGCTCCATGCATGACCTAATTATATGAGGTGCCATTATCATCCCATAATTAAGCCAGTATCAAAATTGCATAATACACGAGATATCTACCTTTTTTCTTAGATGGGTCTTTGAAAATTTCCCTTAGATATGGACCAATGTGAATCCGAAGCTTCAGTGTATCAACAACAAAATCATCAGCCCTTGTAGATATTTGCATCAGGCAAGTCAATCCTTGAAAAGAACGATACTGGTTATGTTCCAAATCAACCTAAACAAGAGCAGCACCAATGGGAAAGAAGCGCCAAAAACCACATATAAGTCCATTCAAATTAGATTAGCGGTGAATAAAAATCTCAACCCTACAAAAAATTTTAAGAAAAAACAATCGTCTTAACACGTCATGCAGCAAACAATATAAAACCAAAATTTCAAATTTTAGCTGCAATGCTACATAGAAAACATAGATATATTAGCTAGCTATATGGCATAAGTTGGTCCAAAATTACCGCATAAACTAAATCGACGCCCACGTAACTTTGCAGCTAACTCCTTTAAATCATTGACCTCTTCCACAAGTTTGTATGGAGTACACTCTACGGAGGCGGTTTTGCAGACTCAATATCACTGATGTTTTTATCAACAAAATCCAAGGCAGAAATTTTTTCCTGTATATGTAACAATTAAGAAAAATAAGTAAGGCAGATAATACTTCTTTATCATTACCAAGTCTGAAGAAGAAAAAAGAAGTGGCACAAAAGAAATTAGCTGAATGATTTAGAAAAATAAGTAAGGCAGATAATACTTCTTTATCATTACCAAGTCTAAAGAAAAAAAAATAGTAGCACAAAAGAAATTAACTGAATGATCAAGCCATTTTTGAAACATCAAGAACACACTTTTGGTCAAGTTATACAGAATAAAGGAATGTATGAAGGTCCACAACAATCAATTCTTGGAATCACACTAAGATTGTTCAAGGTTTCAACAACATATAACTGAGATATAGATGCTGATAAAGACGGGAAAGAATTTAAGCACCAATAACAACTTGCATCCATATGATAATAATATAAGAAAAAGCCACTCAAGATGGTTTGCAACAAAACATAATCACTTTCTTATATAAACACATTGAAGTTCCTATCGGAATTTAATCCTAAAGTTATTTAGTATGAAAATGGACAACTGTTTTATATCCTGCAAACTTCAGAACACAAATGCACAAATAATAACTGGGGACTGGGGTCTAATTATATACAATGATAAGTAAACAAAGTTAATTAAATATTGATTAAAAAACCCAGAAAACTAACCAAGGGATGTATGAACCTGGAACCATCTTCACTTCTCTGCAACCAAACATGCTCGAAGGGCTGATTCAAGTTATTAACAAGTATCTTATACTCATCTTGTGGCCTCGGAATCGACGGTATATGAAACGGAACTCTAGGCTTCGTTCCCATACTTTTATCATCCCTAGAAGCCACCTTGACCTCAGATAAACTCGAATTCTCAGCCCTTTCCCTGTGTACCACTGGACTCACCCCTTTCTTCTTCTTTCCACCAACCAACTGAAACCCATTTTCGTCTTCGCCTTTCCTTAGTTTCTGAAATTCATCGAGTGAACAATCAACCCTCTCAAGTATCTCATCTTTCACATTTACCAACCAGTTGTAAGCATCATCGTAATCTTCAGGCAAAACCATATCTTTCCCCAACAATTGAGCTGAAGATCGGCCAATAGCATCAAGCATTAATTGTGATTTATCAGAAATCTCTCTAATAGGATTCTTGAATTCATCAAAATTATTATAAAAATGGAAATCTTTATCAGAGGGAATCCCTCTTGAAGAACCAGATAGTTTTGCTAGTGAGGACGATAAAGAACCGGTCTTTCTCTTCTCCATTACTATTACTATTGTTTAGAGTGTTCTGATTCGACATTAACAGACAATAGTCATGCGAACTCTGTGAATCCCCATTCAGGGGTTGGGGGTTTAGGGTTAGGTTTAGGGCTTTACTCCAACATTTTTGAATTGTTAATTTTATGTCTGCACAGAAAAAAGTGTCTTAAAGACAATGGATACGGACTACGGAGGTTGATTTGATGTCACGTGACACTAAACACACCTCTAATGTGACCTTCACAATATTTTATGGCTATTTTTTTTATTTTGTAAAAATTGATATTAAAAAATATAATAATCTTTGTTTTAAAATGAGAATTATGAAGAAAAAAACGACAATTTTAAATGGTGTCAAAAACGATAGAAGTAATGTTATACAAAACAAAACTTGTTACTTGGATCTGAGAAATATTTTTAAATGTAATTTTTTTAAAAATAAACCTACAATCGAAGAAAATATATTTTCAATATTATTATGAATCGTAAAAAAATATGAAACATCTTCTAAGATAATCAAAAAATAATTAAAATGAAAAAAAAAACATTCTAAACTTTGATAGTCAAATTTAATTTTGCTACTACACCATTTGGTTGGTGTGATTGAATCAAAATAGGAGAGAGGTGGAAAAATAAGTGAATATTTCCTACTTGTTTTGACGTCTATGGAAAAAAAAACAAAATCTCAAATTTCTCCTCAAACTATAATTTTCAAAAAAAAACTATCTTTAATGAATTTTTTTCTCATACTAATTTTGCTCAAAAAGAATATAAATATGTTCTATACTACCACTTTTACACTATATATATATATATATATATATATATATATGCAATCCGCTTTTTCCAAATAACTTGAAGGAAAAAAACTAAAACGAATCATTATAACGACGATTTTTTTTAAATCATTATAACATAGAAAATCGATTTTTTGATACATATAGCGGAAAAAAAACCGTCATTATAATTCCGATTTCATTTCTCCGATTCATTTGGAAGAAATAACTATATATATATATATATATATATATATTAAAATACGATATAAATTATTTGGTCATGTTCTAAAAGGAATGTTATGCATTTATCAATTGTTTAAAACACGAAAAGAAAATAGGATCGAGTTAAGTTTCAATCTTCAGGGTTTTTATTAATAAAAAATACTTTAATTTCAAACCTGATGAGATCGAGAGGTAGATTTTACAGATTCATACCTTCATAACACGAACGTAATATTTCTTTGAATGAGTTTTCTAAAAAAATATATGAATTTATATAGAGCGAAGAAAAAAAACTGTCATTGATTGTATAATCTGATACTGATACTGAGAATTAAATTATTTTATTAAAAACAAATAAAAATTAATATTGTGCTTATCTATTCACATAAAAATGCAAAAACAATAAATTTACTTTAGGCGTCAATTCAACCAAAATCGTCCCAACCCCCAAAACCAACAATTAGTACATGAACTCGTTTTAATGCAAGTTTAAAGCACCCAATAAATTTTTAACAAAAAAAATTAAAAAACTCAAAACATAAATTTTAAATAGCATTATAGATATATTTTTTTTAAATATGTGTCATTTTTTTTTACAAAAACTTATATACATCATCTATTTATTTTATTTTATTTTATTTTATTTATTAAGTAAATTAACAACCACGTATAAGTTGTGCTTATTAATAATTTTGTTTTGTATAATAATGGAAAAGTATTAATATAAAATGGGTTGAGTGTAAAAAAATATAACATAATTATTATAATATCATCGTAATTATATATATTTATGAGTTATGACAAATCATATCTCATGATCAACTACCAACTAGAATATTAATTTCATGATATACTTAAATTTGATATTTAGAGCAAATAGTAGCGTTTAAATCTCTAATAAATAGGTAGAACATGGTCAAGTGCATCAAACCAAACAGTTTTGTTTTTTTCCCGAATCAAACAGTGCGATTTTTGTGCAAAAAATAAATTGGGACTTGGTGCGGTTCAATTTGGTATTTAATGTTGAACTATTAGTGCAACACAACTTGAATTGGTGGTGAACCCGTTGTTGAACCTATATATATATATATATATATATATATATATATATATAGTATCAAGTGTGGGAGTTAGCATTTTAACAAAATGGTGGATTTTTTTTAAAAAACAACTAAAAAAATTAATATTTTATTAAAGCTGGATTTATTTTATAATCTGATATTTTGGATGTGATTTGGATACATATAATAAAACTATATGCATGCACTGTTTTGTTATATGTATTCAAATCACACCGCTATTGTAGTATGAAAATATTTCGATTCCATAAAATATTAAACTTTTTTTAGTTATTTAAAAAAAAAACAAAAAAATCTCGCATTTTAAGAAGCGCCCAGGATCCCAGATAGAAATTAGGATTCTCTCTCTATATATATGGTGCTCATCCATATATGATAATATTTCAATAACTAACATCCGAGTCATTGATCGTTTACATGAAAGGCTAAGATGTGAATTATCTTATCTTAAAGCCGCTATAGCATGTGGCATGCAAAATCGCTACTGACATGTATACCTAAAAACTTTGGATTATAAAAAAAATATTTTTAATTATAATATACCGTAAACCACATAAATAAGTACTATAACATATCTTGTATGCATCTCTTTCTTATTACCGTAATTTACATAAATAAATAATAACAAACCTTCCTTTATGCTAAAGTTTAATAATATATATATATATATATATATATATATATATATAACGTCGTCGTCGGTGAGGCCCTTACTTTGTTAAAATGCGGATTCTTTTTTTTGTTTTTTTTTTGGTTTTTTTTTTAAAAACAACTAAAAAAAAAGTTTAATATTTTATGGAACTGAAATTTTTTCATAATACAATGTTTTGGGCGTGATTTGGATACATATACCAAAAAATATATGTACAGTCTGCACAAATTATGTGACGCCCCCAAAATAGGTATACATCACCCATCTTGAGTTGCCAAATACATGGTACAAAATTCAAATACAACCTAATAATACAGAATCGTGTAAAATACGACAAAAATATATTTGTGAGTTTAAATACAAATATTGTCTTCAGATAATATCCATTCTCAAATAGAGTCCTCGTTATATTTATTATCACACTATTTTACGAATAGTGAGAACTACTAAGACACCATCTGGGACCATCACTCTCGCTCCTCGACTAGTCCCATTTACGTTCTCATTTCGAAGAGAACAATGAAAGAAAAGGTGAAATTTCAACTGGCCCAAAGAAATATTATGACTAAGATAATGCAGAATAAATTATTATTAGTCTCCAACAATGTTAAACCGATAAAATACAATAGACATCAAGTTTAATCTGCAGCGAGATCAAATAATCCATTAAAAGAGTCGAGTAGAGAATAAAATCTACTATCTTTTATGATTTAAAAGTTTTTCATCACTTTTATCATTGAGACTAGAACAATAAATAATTCACATCATCCTCAGACTACTAACAAAGGATATTCATTAAGTCACGACCACAAATTTCATGCACCACGGCCAAGGATATTTGTGTATTCATCGATGGTCATAATCATGCCAACAACCTGTCCATCAATACACTACGCCAATGAGGACTTTTACTGGGATCATTTTGTAACATTCTGATTACCATGATTATAATCGAATAATTCTCAGTCATAATCATACCAAGTCCATCCACTCTACTAAAGGTATGAGATGACTTTCAAAAAATATAAACATGAGGATGATGACAATTGTAAGACCCAAATTATTAATAAATGAAATTTATTTTCCTCTATTTATTATTTTGAAATAGTAAGGGTTGATTTGATTAATGTAGATAGTTATGGGTAAAATATGCAAATATTTGAATAAAAAGTGGTTATAAAATATTCATTATTGTCGGAGAATATTCGTTTGGTCGTGGAATATTAAATGATCGCTTCGGGAACTCAATATTCGCAATGACTTGCGATCTTTTTGTGGGCCCCATAACGGAAAGCGATTGGATGAAGAAAGCGACAAATATAAGTTGTTTATAAATAATGGCGTAGTTATTCACTAATTATCTTTCATTGGAATACCCGGTGGTTAAAACACACTAATACGCGTTGTTGAACAAGAGAGACATTGCAGATTGCACCAATTATTGATTCTTACGTAAGAAGACATTACTCAATAATTATTACTGATAATTCTTATTCAAAGATTTTATTATATTGATTCAATAATTATTCTGCATTGATATTTTATATTTCTTGTTGTTTCAATAAATTGTCATTACACAAGATTTTCCATTATCTGAGACAATAATTCATATTATCCGAATAATATTATTAGAAAATATTATTGGCAATGTCTAGAAAGTTACATACAAGGAGAGGTTTGGTCACCTAATCATTGCTGCCAAGAAGAAGAGAGATCCTTATCGGAAAGCCCCTCTTCCTCACAGGAGCGGCACGGTTGCCAAGATTGTGATTCGTAATATTATTTATGAATAATTAATTATTGATTTATATGATGAGAAAAATATTGATTTTATGTGGATATAGATGGAGAAAATTTTAATGTGACAATTGTTGAAAATTAATATTTTATCTTTTCCGATAAAATAATTCATTTAAATATATTATTTTAATAATATATTAACGAGGGGATATTTTTATAATGAATGTGGGATATATGAGTATATGAGGAGTAAGAGTATTTTGTGGCATTAAATGTTTAACACATATTTTGTGTGTTGGTGGACACAATTATCGATAGAAATTTGATTATAGCATGTAAAATCGCCTCGTTTGTGGATTTGGTTAATTTACATTTGGAATTTGGAAAAATTTCCTTCTCGAAAGTTGTAGATAATGGAATTTCCTATGGAAAGTGGTGAGTTTGAATTTTTACGATAAAAGAGCTATTTATTATGAATTATTGAAGTTCTAAAGTTCAAATAATTAATTTTGGAAGTTTTAATTGTTTTAATTAACAAAACGCGTTTTTTAGATGTATGAGCCTCATTTTTTACATGTGTTAGGTTGTTGATTTCAGATTCTCAAAGGTTGGCGAGACAAATTTTTATAAATATATTATTATATTAAATTTTCGCTTTTGGTGTTCTAAGATTTTCCTATAAATAGGGTCTTTAGGTTAGAATTGAAAATCACACACAGAGCTCAAGTTTTTCTCTCTATATTATCGAGCGTATTCTTGTGAGTATTTTGAGTATACTTTGAGTATTGCTATATCACAGGTCAAAGTTCAAGTCATAGCTTTATATCCTGTGTTTCAACTAGTAAGTCACTGTCTTTCAAGGTAAAGGATGTTATTTTATTCAAAATGATATTATTTCTTCAATATCATTATGCCAAAATATTGGTTGGAAATTTTTATCAAATTTGGAACTTTTTCATGTCGGGGTTACTATTCATGAGTTCTTATTCACGAGTTCTTATTCATGAGATTTATTATTCACGAGATTTCTATTCACGAGTTACTATTCACGAAGCATAATGATGTTTTTTTGTGAAATTTCTATCTTTTGGTGTTGAGTTACTTATTCACGATATCTAAGACTATTCACGAATACTCAAGACTATTCAGAAAAATGAAATTTCTTCTTTTTGTCAAAATATCTATTCGGATACTAGCTTTGATTGTATCCATGTTTTGATCATTCTTGAATTTTACTCCACTTTGATTACTTATGAAGTATTTTTGAACTTGGATTGTTTAAAATCTGAATCCTTAATATTTGTTCTTTTGTTTCCTTTGGATTCGTTTTCCTTTAAAATATTTTTCATCATCCTCGGTCTAAATGATGATATTCTTGAATATCTTTGGCCTGTAGTGCAAAAGATGAATGATTTCTTGATGAATATCTTTGGCCCGTAGTGAAAAGATGAACGGTGTTGAGATGAACATGACTAATCGATTAATATCTTCGCCCCGTAGTGCAAAGATGAACAGTGTTTAGATGAACATGGCTAATCGATGAATATCTTTGGCCCGTAGTGCAAAAAGATGAATATTTGATTCCGGATATATATTGATTGATGTTACAGGATAAAATATCGACGATAAACTTTTAAATTCATATATAGAAGATAGTAGTTTGCATTCTCTACTTAACTCTTCTAATGAATTGTTGTTTTCACCGCAGATTGTTGATTTAAAGCTGGTTGTCTATTGATTCTATTAGATTTTTCCTGTTGGAGACTAACGATAATTTGTTGTATATTATCTTAGTCATAATATTCTTCTTGGGCTAGTTGAGCTCACCATTTTCCTTTTGTTCCATTTTTCTTCTCGGAGGCGAGAATGTAGCAGTACTTAGTCGGGGTATGGAATGAAGGTTCTAGAGAGAGTTGTTTAGTAGTCCTCACCATTTTATAAAATAATGTATCAATAATTATGATGGGGATTTATTTGCGTGTGGATATTATCTAGATGGCAATATCTCGTATTTAAACTCATAGTTTATATGTTGTAATAATAAAGTTGTAGTTATTTTCGTATCATGTATTTGGCGCACTCGAGAATGGGTTGGATGGAATGGACCTATTTTGGGGGCGTCACACTTGGTATCGAGCTTAGGATATGATCTCTGGCGGAGATCGGGAATAGAACTAGGAGGGAGAGGCGAGTAAATCTTTCGCTAGTGTGTTTTACCTAAGCTTATTTGTTAGTTGGTCAAGATATAGGGATATTATGTGATATATTGATTTCTTAATTAACCCTTGTTTTATGAGCAAGATTTGTGAATGTCGAATGAGAGAATATTAATGATGGAGTAAATGAGACCGTGGAGATGCTGTGTATTTTACCAACGAGGAGAACGTCTGCAATTGCAGTCGTAGCAATGTACCTCTCCTGTGAACAACACCAATCGAGAGATGATGAACGAGGGGATGTTTAGAAGCTTTTTTAGATTCATGCAAAATCGCACGAAGGAGACTCGTGTTCAAAAATGAGGAGGAAATGATAGAATTCACGGGTGGTCACAATGACCAAGCAGATTCAAAGAGTTGGGACCACGTAATTGCGGGGAAAGCGGATCCGATTAAGGCGCGAGACGTGGGTCAAACAAATTACCAAGATATTCGATGTTTTGGGATGCACGGAGAACAGAAAGTTCCATTCGCTACTTTTATGTTCAGAACGAGGCAGACTTGGTGGGAATCATGAAGCGTACCCATCCATTTGCGACTCGCATGTCATGGGAGACATTTCAGAAAGCAGATTCAATGACAAGTATTTCCACGAAAGTATTCGTCGTATGAAGGAAGTGGAGTTTATTAGATCGAGCAGAATAACGTGGCGGTGTCCCAAAGACGAGGTGAAGTTCATGAGTTATCCAGTTTGCACCTCATTTGGTGGAGAATGAGGAACGATGTCGCGGATGTTTCGAGAGGTTTGAAACCCAAGATACGCCAAGATCTCATTTCTCATAAAATTTTCTCTATTCGGATGTTGTCAACAGGCTCATTGTTAGAAGCGAGATAACGAGCACGTTCAACCGAGGGACCATAACGAGGATCATCTAGAAGATAGCAATCATCGAATAACGATAACCGGCGGAGAAAGAAGAATACGGACAAATGCGGTAACCACTCGGTGGTAATCATGGCCATGAAAATAGAAGAAGCGAGTCGGGAGGAGGTTTTAAAAGAGGAGATTTAACAACGACTATGTGAAGACGCAGCGGTCAAGAAGAATCGGTTCTAAGGGAGGAGAACAACCACCGGTCGATATTAAAAATACGGAAAAGAGGGACATATCCCCAAACCGCCCACAACAGTTTAAGGTATGCTATAATTATGGAAAAGAAGGACATATCGCTTCGAGATTAGACGCAGATCGAAACCAGTCTAAGCGGGAATGGTGACTCAAAAGGATGTCCCGTAAAAGTCAAAGTCAACGGTTCTTGGAAGAGCGTTTGTCGTGGACTCGGTCAAAATGCGAGGAACTCGAACGGAAGTACTAGCAGGTTAGTTAATTATAAATTCTTGCGAAGTTTATACCTTACTAGAATCTGGGTTCTACCCATTCTTTTATCTCTCTTCTTTGCGCTTCAACGTTTGAACTTGACTACGGAGAAATTAGACTTTGACCTATTTATGGAGACTCCGTTAGGAGAAACTTTCATTATATCCGTTGTTTAGAAATCTTGCTTGATTCAGGTTGGCACTATCACATTACATGTTAACCTTATTTCTATAGAGATATTTGCTTTTGATGTGATTTTAAGGTTAACTACTCATCATGCCGAAATTGATTACTTTCGTAAGGTTGTTAGTTTTCATATTCTTAAGCAACCTGTTATTCGAATTCAAGCAATCAAACCATTGTAGTCAAACATTTTCATATCAAGCTATGAAGTCATTCGTTTATTACGGATGTCAAGTTCTTAGTCCATGTTATGGATTGGAATAAAGACACGTCAGATTTGAATAATATTCCTGTTGTTATTAATTTTTCCTGACGTATTTCCTGAAAAATTTCTTGGCTTATTCCCAAAGCCTGAAATTAAATTTTGTATCGACTTTGAACCCAGTACAAAACTCATTTCTAAAATCTCATATCGAATGGCTCCTATTGAACTTCAGGAGTTAAAAATTCAACTATAGAATTTGGTACCTGAGCCTTTATCTGGTGACTTCCTTTGTGGAATGCACCAAGCCGGATTCTCCATGGGGACACCATATTCGTATGCGATAAGAATCGATATGTGTCATTGTAACGTGTTATCCAAGGTTGGGATATGAGTCACGATTGAGAACAACCTAAGTCGATGAATCGAAATACGTAGCTTTGAAGCTTAGTTGGTTATTATCGGAGATTCGTTGAAGGATATTCTCGAATCGCTATTCCATTAACGCAAATTTAACTCGTAGAGATACAAAATTCGAATGGAGCAAGGAATGTGGGAAGAGCTTCAAGAACTCAAGAGGAGACTCATTTCAAAGACATGTTACGACCATGCCATCCTCGAAAAGCGAACGTGGTAGGCCGACGTGTTGAGTAGAAGATCGATACAAGTCTGAGTAAGATATTGTCAAAGACTCATTTCAGTATAATTTACAAATAATAGAGATGGAGATAAAAACTCTAGTTACCCACGTGATGATATACGAGTATAATCGATTTTAATCGATAAAGTTAAAGTCGTTTCAAGATACACACCGAGATGATGAATTTGAAGAAGGAGATCAAGAAGTTGTTATATATTTCAAAAGCAAGAATCGGTGAGGTGAGGAAAGCTCAAACCTTCGATTTATTAATCCATTTGAAATTCTCAATCGAATAGGAAGCTGTGGCCTATAGACTCGCTTTTACCGCCAAGTATAACGCGTGTTCATAACGTTTTTCACGTATCGATGTTACGTAAATATGTGGACTAACCGAACCACGCTATTGAAGTTAGAACCGGACGAGATAGCCAAGACTTAACGACGAGGAGGTACTGTCAAGATCTTGGATAGGAAAGAACATGTCCTATGTACTGAGGTTATACCACAAGTTAAAGTTTTGTGGGAAAACCATGCAATTGAGGAAATGACACGGGAGTTGGAAATGGAAATGAAAGCGAGGTATTCTCATCTTTTCAAACACTGTGTATCACGACGTCAATTTCGAGGACGAAATTTCATAAGGAGGGAGATCAGAAGACCCCAAATTATTAATAAATGAAATTTATTTTCCTCTATTTATTATTTTGAAATAGTAAGGGTTGATTTGATTAATGAGGATAGTTATGGGTAAAAACGCAAATATTTGAATAAGTTAAAGTGGTTATAAAATATTCATTATTGTCGGAGAATATTCGTTTGGTCGTGGAATATTCAGATCTTCGAGAATATTCGCTGACGACGCACGCATCTTTTGTGGGCCCCATAACTTGAAATCGATTGGATGAAGAAAACGACAAATATAAGTTGTTTATAAATAATCTGGCGTAGTTATTTGTTATTAATCTTGTTGGAATACCCGGTGGTTAAAACACACTAATATGCGTTGTCAATAAAGAAGACACTCAGATTGCACCAATTATTGATTCTTACGTAAGAAGGCACTACTTAATAATTGTTACGATGAATTATCGCTCAAGATTTTATTTTATTGATTCAATAATTCTTTGCATTGATATTTTATATATTATCGTTGTTTCAATAAATTGTCATTACACAAAGATTTTCCATTATCGAGCAATAATTCATATTATCTGAATAATATTATTAGAAAACATTATTGACAATGTCTAGAAAGTTACATCTAAGGAGAGGTTTGGTCACCTAATCATGCTGCCAAGAATGAAAGATCCTTATTGGAAAGCCCTCTTCCTGAGAAGCACCGGGTTACCCAAGATCTTTGTGATTCTCGTAATATTATTTATGAATAATTAATTATTGATTTATATGATGAGAAAAATATTGATTTTATGTGGATATAGATGGAAAAAAATTTTAATGTGACAATTGTTGAAAATTAATATTTTATCTTTTACGATAAAATAATTCATTTAAATATATTATTTTAATAATATATTAACTGGGATATTTTATAATGAATGTGGGATATATGAGTATATGAGGAGGAAGAGTATTTTTGTGGCATTAAATGTTTAACACATATTTTGTAAGACCCCAACTTATTATTAATGAAATTTAATTTTCTCTATTTATCATTTTGAAATAGTAAGGGTTGATTTGATTAATGTGGATAGTTCGGGGTAAAATACGCAAATATTTCAAAATAAGCAAGTGGTTATAAAATATTCATTGTTGTCGGAGAATATTCGTACTGTCGGGGAATATTCATACGACGGCGCAGCCATGTGTGGGCCCCATAACGGAAAGCGATTGGATGAAGAAAACGACAAATATAAGTTGTTTAAAATAACTACAGTAGTTATTCACTAATTAACACTTTGTTGGAATACCCGTTGGTTAAAACACAAGAATACGCGTTGTTGCACAAGAAGATTATTTCAGATTGCACCAATTATTGAAGGCACTACTCAATAATGGTTACGATGAATTATCGCTCAAATATTTTATTTTATTGATTCAATAATTGCTACGTTGACATTTTATATTGCTGTTGTTTCAATAATTGTCATTACACCGTATTTTCCATTATCGGAGCAATAATTCATATTATCTGAATAATATTATTAGATAACATTATTGACAATGTCTAGAAAGTTCTGTCTAATGAGAGGTTTGGTCATCTAATTGCGCGCCAGTAAGGAGAGATCCTTATGGAAAGCCTCTATCATGGGAACTGCCTGGTTGACAATAATGTGATTCTGTAATATTATTTATGAATAATTAATTATTGATTTATATGATGAGGAAAATATTGATTTTATGAGGATATAGATGGAGAAAATTTTTAATGTGACAATTGTTGAAAATTAATATTTTATATTTTTCTGATAAAATAATTCATTTAAATATATTATTTTAATAATATATTAACGATGATATTTTTACAATGAATGTGGGATATATGAGTATATGAGGAGGAAGAGTATTTTGTGGCATTAAATGTTTAATACATGTTTTGTGTGTTGGTGGACACACATTATCGAAAGAAATTTGATTATATACTGTAAAATCGTCTGCTTGTGGATTTCGGTCAATTTACATTTGGAATTTGAAAAACTTTCTTCTCGCAAAGTTGTAGAGAATTGAATTTCCTATAATAACTCAAGAGATTCGAATTTTCTGATAAAAGGGCTATTTATTATGAATTATTGAAGTTTTGAGTTCCTAATAATTGATTTTGGGAGTTTTAATTAATTATTTTGAGAAAAACGTTTTTGGTGAGTTTGTGAACCTCATTTAACATGTGCTATGGCTGAAATCAGATTTCAAAAGTGGGCTAAGGAATTTTGTTTATAAATAATATTATTATATTCAATTTTCGCTTTGGTGTTACAAGCAATTTCTATAAATAGGGTCTTGGGTTAGAATTGAAAATCACACCGTAAATCAAGTTTTTCTCTCTATATTATCGAAGCGTATTCATGTGAGTATTTTGAGTATACTTTGAGTATTGCTATACGGTGCAAGTTCAAGTCATGCTTTATATCAAGGTGTTTCAACTTAAAATCTTGTCTTTTCGAGGTAAGGGATGTTATTTTCTTCTCAAATGATATTATTTCTTCAATATCATTATCTTTGAGATATTGTTGGAACTTTTATCAAATTTGAAACTTTTTCATGCTCTGGGGTTACTATTCACGAGTTCTTATTCATGAGTTCTTATTCACGAGTTACTATTCATTTAGTACTATTCATGAAGCATGAAGATTTTTTTTGGGAAATTTCTATCTTTTGGTGTGGAGTTATTATTCACGATACCGGACTATTCACGATATGGCACTATTCACCGAAAAATAAAATTTCTTCTTTTGTCCAAAATATCTATTCGGATACTAGCTTTGATTGTATCCATGTTTTGATCATTCTTGAATTTTACACCACTATGATTATTTTGAGGTATTTTTGAACATGGATAAAACAAAGTACGAATCCTTAATCCTTAATCCTTGTCATTTTGTTTCACCGGATTCGTTTCTTTAAAATATTTTTCATCATCCTCGGCCTTAAATGATGATATTATTGAATATCTTTGGCCCAGTAGTGCAAAGATGAATGATTTCTGAAGAATATCTTTGGTCAGAAAGTGCAAAGATGAACATGTGTTTAGATGAATACGACCAACCGATGAATATCTTTGCTTTTGTAGTACAAAGATGAATATTTGATTCCGATGTATATTGATTGATGTTACAGGATAAAAGATAGAGCGATGTGACGCCCCCAAAATTAGGTATACATCACCCATCTTGGGTCGCCACTTACATGGTACATAAATTCAAATACAACTTACTAATATAACTGCCGGTGTACAATACGACATAAACCGTGAGTTTGAATACAAATATTATCTACTAGATATTATACAAACTCAAAAGGAGTCCTCATTACAACTATTATCACCTTTATTTCACAAAATAGTGAGGACTACTAATGCTATCCTCCCGGACCATTACTCCGCTCCCCGACTCGTTCCCGGCCTATGTTCTCATTTTCAAGAGAAACGGTGAAAAAGAAAAGGGTGAGCTCAACTAGCCCAAAGAAGAAATATTAGGACTAAGATAATGCGAATAAATTATCATTAGCCTTCAAATGATGTTAAACCGATAAAATACAATAGACAACCAGTTTAAGCTGCAATGGAATAATAATCCATTAAAAGAGTCAAGTAGAGAATAAAGTCTACTATCTTTTAGGTTTTAAAAGGTTTTCATCAATTTTTATCATTTGAGACTCGCCTTAATAAATAAACCACCACATCTAATCATCCCCGCACTACTTGGCCAAGGATTTTCATCAAATTATCAATGGTCATGACTAAACCGAATCACCCCTCGGTCATAATCATACCAAAAACTATCCATCAACGTGCATTACAAAGCCATCGAGGACTTTTGTCACATCATTTATATCAAGTCATGATTATACCGAATGATCCTCGGTCATAATCATACTAAGTTCATCTATGCACGTAAGCCAAAGATAACATAATATAACATGAGGATGATGACAATGACATAGTAATTCAATAAAACAAGTTCAAGAATTATTTAATCCATGAATTATTAACGCCCAAATTGTCAACATAATATCTTGTTTCAGTAGAGTAAAATTCAAGAATGATCGGGAAGAATATTTCCATGAGAAGATCTTTGGATGAAACGCAAATATCAAGGATATTCTACTAATTTCATGGAGTATAGAAGTCAAAGTTTTTAACCAACCGAGTATAATAAAGAATGGAATAACAAAAGAAATCACCATGCACGCGATGATTGCAGATGTACAAAAGTTATTCCAATGTAATAATAATAACGGAACCAGTCGTGAAATTCACAATCATGTGATGTTCCAAATGAATAATAAAGATGGAACTGCATCCTGTAAAACACACGATAGGATATTCCAACAGAATGATAAAGGCGGAACGGTGTGTTGTAAAAACACATGCATGGATGTTCCAACAGTAATAATAAAAACGGAACCAGTCCGGTAAAAAACACATGCATGTGATGTTCCAATGTAATAATAGAAGAATGTCACCAAGTATAGGTAAACAGCAGATACAAAGTTATTCCAATGAGAATAATAAGCAATGGAATAACATAAGGATTTCACCAAGTATAGGGGTATGCACAGCGTATACAAAGTTATGTATAGGGTATGCCACTTTTACAAAAGTTATTCCAATGTAATAATAGTGAATGGAATAATGTAAGTTTCTTCAAGAAGAAAGAATAACACCTCTTACCGTAAAAGAACCTGAATATAGAAGTAGTGAAGTAAAGTATATACTCTTCTTCTTTCTATAATTTTTTCTCTATAGCTTCTCTATAATTTTCTCTCTAGAGTTTCAATGAATTTTGTAAGAAAATAATGAAGGAATGAGCTTCTATTTATAGGAAAATGGAATACATAGAACTAATCCATGAACGGTCAGATTGATTTACTTTAATCTGACGGTCCATATTTAAAGAAAATCTTTTAAATAAAATATAATATATTCTATTTATATAAAAACATTTTACTATGCAAACACTATGCAATACTATGCAAAACACTACGCAAAAAACACTATGCAACACTATGCATAATAAAATATAATATATTCTATTTATGTAATAACTTTAATAAAGTATTCTATTTTATATAAAAGATGTTTCGCTTTTATTACGTTAATAATACTTAATAAAACAAAACGTCATTATCGCTATAATAATTCATATTATTAATCGACAATAATAGAATCAAACCGAAAGTGACTTCTCACATAAAGATCAATAATCAATACGTGGTAGCATTACTAACCGACCACACGACATCGTATTTTTTACTACCGAAAGTAGTTCAACAAGAACTACCAGAAAACTTCCGCCGTTATTTCAATAAAATATTTTTGTCGTTTTTCAATCCGACAATAATTTCGCTGTGGGTCCACCAATGATTGAGTCATTGTATTTAATATTCCCGCTAAACCGAATATTCCCCACCAATCGAATATAATATAACCACTGTGATACTTTGCAAAATTTATAAATACTACCCACAACTATAATATTATCTCAAATTCACACCATAATATTAAAAAATTATTTCACCAAATTTAAATCTTTATTAATAAAACTGGGGTCTCACACGATGAACTTTTAAATTCATACATGTAAGATAGTAGTTTGCATTCTCTACTTAACTCTTCTAATGAATTATTTTTCCATTATGAATATTGATTTAAAATTTGTTGTCTATTATCAGATTCTATTAGATTTTTCCCTCGTCAAGACTAATTCGGTAATTTGTTGTATATTATCTTAGTCATAATATTCTTTATCGGGCTAGTTGAGCTCACCCTTTTCCTTTTTGTTCCATTTTTTCTTCTCGTGAGGCGAGAATATAATGAAATGAAAGGGGTATGGAATGAAGGTTTTAGAAAGAATTGTTTAGCGATCCTCACCATTTTGTAAAATAATGTACCAATAAATGTGATGAGGATTTATTTGAGTATAGATATTGTCTGTAAGATAATATTTGTATTCAAACTCACGCTTTTCATTGTTGTAATAATAAAGTTGTATTTGTTTTTCGCACTACATGTATTGACAACTCCGAATGGGTGATGTATACCTATTTTGGGGCGCCATACGGTTGGTATCGAGCTATAAGTAAAGAGCCCCGAGCCTCTCATTGGTGACTTCGTTGATGGGGATGCAACCGGACTCACTCGTAGGGACGCCTGCTCATGCATGGCAAACCGACAGGTATCAATGTGAGTCTTGACACATGAGTTGGTGTCCAGAGTCACATTTGGTATCGTAGCTTAGGATATGATCTCTGGCGGAGATCGGGGAATAGAACTAGGAGGGAGAGACGAGTAAATCCTTCGCTAGTGTGTCCTACCTAAGCTTATTTGTTAGTTGGTCAAGATATAGGGATATTATGTGATATATTGATTTCCTTAATTAACCCTTGTTTTACGAAGATTTGAGAATGTCGATCGAGAATATTAACAATGGAAATGAGACCAGTGGAGACGCCTCAGACTCACCAACGAGGAGAACGTGCAACAGTGGCAATGTTCTCTCATGAACAACACCACCGAAAGCAGATGATGAATGAGGGATGTTTAGAAGCTTTTTTTGCAGCTCATTCAAAATCGTAAGAGGGAGACTCGTGTTTAAAATACAGGAGAAATGATAAGAATTCACGGGTTGTCACAAATGCAAGCGATTCAAAGAGTTGGGACCACTAAGATTTAAGGAAAGCCGGATCCGATCATGGCGGAAACATGGGTCAAGCAAATTACCAAGATATTCGATGTCTTGGGATGCACGGAGGAACAGAAGGTTCCATTCGCCACCTTTATGTTCCGTGGCGAGGCAGACCATCGGTGGGAGTTTGTGAAGCGTACTCCATCCAAACCAAAGACTCAAGATGTCTTGGGAAACGTTTCAGAACTATTTAATGACAAATACTTTCCCGAAAGTGTTCGCTATATGAAGGAAGTGGAGTTCATCGATTAGAGCAAAATAACATGGCGGTTGTCACAAAGACGAGGCAAAGTTTCATAAGAGTTATCCAAAGTTTCAGACCTCATTTGGTGGAGAATGAGGAACGATGACGCGGATGTTTCTTAGAGGTTTGAAACCCCAAGATACGCCAAGATCTCATTTCTCATAAACTTTCTCTATTCAGATGTTGTAAATGTGGCTCAATTATTAGAAGCGAGATAACGAGTACTACCAACCGAGGACCATAACCGAGGATCGTACTCGGAGATAGCAATCAACAAAATAATGATAACCAATGGAGAAAGAAACAGAGACGACAAAATGGTAACCACTCGGTGGTAATCATGGCCATGAAAATAGAAGAAGCGAAGTTAGGAGGAGATTTTAAAAGAGAAGATTTAACAATGACCATGTGAAGACGATAAAGGTCGACAAAGAATCGGTTCTAAGGGAGGAGAACGACCACCGGCCATATGCTATAAATGCGGAAAGAGGACATATCATCAAACCGTCCACAACAGATTCAAGGTATGCTATAATTGTGGAAAGGAAGGACATATCGCTTCGAGATTTATGCAGAATAAACCTAGTTCACGGAGACGGTGACTCAAAAGATCGTATCCCGTAAAAGTCAAAGTCAACGATTCCGGAAGAGCGTTTGTTGTGATCTGGTCAAAATGCGAGGAACCCAAACGAGGTGATCACGGGTAAGCTATTTATAAATTCTTCTAAGTTTATACCTTACTTGATACCTGGCATACCCATTCATTTATCTCTCCGCATGTGCTCAACGCTTAAACTTGACTCCAGGAGAAATTAGACTTTGACCTATCTGTGGAAACTCCGTTAGAGAAATTTTCATCACATCCATTGCTTATAAATCTTGTTTGATTCAAGTTGGCACCATTACCTTACCATTGACCTTATCTCTTTAAAGATACTTGCTTTTGATGTGATTTTAGGGATTGATTGGTTAACTACTCATCATGCCAAAATTGATTGTTTTCGTAAGGTTGTTAATTTTCATATTCCTAACCAACTGTTGTATTTAATTCAAGCAACTAAACCATTAAAATCAATCACCGTCATATCTAATCATAAAGCTATTCGTTTATTGAAAAATGGATGTCAAGCTTTCTTAGCCCATGTTATGGATTTGAATAAAGACACGCCAAATTTGAATAATATTCCCGTTGTTATCGACTTTCCGACGATTTCTGAAGAACTTCCTGTCTCACCCCGTAACGTGAAGTTGAATTCTTTATTGATCTTGAACCCGGTACAAAGCCCATTTCTAAAACCCCATATCGAATGGCTCTATTGAACTTCGTGGAGTTAAAGGTCCAACTACTGTGAATTGTTGGACATCGGTTTCATTCGGCCCTAAGACATCTCCTCGGGGTGCTCTGTTTTATTCGTAAAGAAGAAGAAGCGGGAGTATGCGACTTTTGTATCGACTATATCGGGAATGAACCATGTCACCATCAAGAATAGGTATCCTCACCTCGTATTGATGACTTGTTTGACCTGCCAGTAAGGCACAATTCTTTTCAAAAATCGATCTTCGATTCGGATATCATCGGTCAAGATTAGAATCGAGGATATTCCAAAGATCGCTTTTAGAACTTCCAGACGGGCATTATGAATTCTTAGTCATGTCTTTCGGATTGACTAATGCTCCCTGCGGCTTTCATGGATATGATGAACCGAGTATTCAAGGAATATTTGGATCGATTCGTTGTTGTTTTTATTGATGACATCCTCATATATTCCAAAAATCGTGAAGATCATGAGCACCATTTGAAATTTGGTACTCCAAAGGCTTCGTGAAAACAAACTATATGCCAAATTGAAGAAATGCGAAGTTCGGCTCGAGGAAGTAGCATTCCTTGGGCACGATGGTGTCGAAACATGGAGTATCCGTTGATCCGCCAAGATCAAGCAATACAAAGTTGGGAGCAACCAAGTGGTGGATCAAGACGTAGTTTTTGGGCTTAATGGTTTTTATCGGAGATTCGTGGAAGGTTTTTTCGAATCTCTACTCCATTAACCCGCCTAACTCGGAAGGATACAAAATTCGTTTTGGAGCGAAGAATGCGAGAAGAGTTTCCAAGAGCTTAAGAGAGACTTATTTTTAAGACTGTTTCTAACAATACCATCCGTTCGGATGGATTTGTTATCTACAATGATGCTTCGTGCAAAGGGTTAGGATGTGTTCTCATGCAACGTGGGAAAGTCATAGCCTATGCCTCGCGACAACTTAAAGAGTATGAGAGGAATTATCCTACTCATGATCTAGAGTTAGCATGTAAATCAAGTTGCCGCTAAAGATATGGAGGCACTATCTATACGGGGAGAAAGTGGAGATATATTCGCACCATAAAAGCCTTAAATATTTCTTCACTCAAAAGAACTTAACACGCTAAAATGACGTTGGCTCGAGCTATTGAAAGACTCACGACCACACTATTCAATACCATCCCGGAAAAGCGAACATGGTAATGACGCGTTGAGTAGAAGATCATATGCAGAACGAAAGCGATGATGTCAAGTATATGACAGAGCCAACTTTAATAGAAAAAGTTAAGGTCGCTCAAGCCACCCACCCGGAAATGATCATGTATGAAGAAGAAAGTACAAGAAGGAGCTATTCCTAAGGCGAGAATTGATGAAGAAGGAATACTTGAGTTCACTCTAGACTTTGTGTTCTAACGACTCGATTTGAAAGTACAAGATTATGATGGAGGCACAATACACCATTTGCAATCCATCTTGGAAGTACTAAAATGTATCGTGATCTTTCACATACATTTTGGTGGAACAATATGAAGAGAGAGATTGCAAAGTTTATCTCAATGTGTTTAACTTGTCAACGTGTAAAAGCGGATCATCAAGTGCCTAAGGGCCTATTGCAACCACTTGAGATTCGAAATGGAAGTGGGAACACATTACCATGGATTTTGTTACTGGGTCTTCCCACGGTTTCTCAAGGCATAAATGCTATTTGGGTTATTGTTGATAGATTAACCAAGTTTGCTCATTTCTTGCCGATATGGGAGACTTATTCCCTTGAACGTCTTGCTCGTATGTACGTAGATGAGATTGTGAGATTGCATGGAATGCCAAGATCCATAGTTTCGGATCGTGACCCAAGATTCACTTCAAGATTTTGGTTTAGCTTGCAAAAAGCTATGGCACACGGATATACGATTGGGATTCGCAGATACCATCCTCAAACGGACGGACAATCGAAAGGACTATTCAAACTCTTGAAGATTTATTAAGACTCAGATCCTAGACTTCAAGGGCGTTGGGATAAGTATTTACCATTGGTGGAATTCTCCTACAACAACAGCTTATCGTGCAAGTATAGGTGTGGCTCCATTTGAAGCATTATATGGGCGAAAGTGTCGCTCTCCAAGTATGTTGGGACGAGGTGGGTGAAGCAACACCGTTGGGACCCGAGTTGATACGTGTATGACTACGGAAAAGATCCAAATGATTCGATAACGATACAAACCAGACAAGATCAACAAAAGAGTTATGCGGATCTTCATCGAAAGGACATGGAATTTAGTGTAGGGGATCATGTATTGTTGTGAGTTACTCCATGGAAGGAGTTACAAGATTTGGGAAGAGAGGAAAGCTCAATCCACGATTTATTGGTCCATTTTAAATTCTCGACCGAGTAGGAAATGTAGCCTATAGACTCGCTACATTCGAAAGTATGTCTCGTGTTCATAATGTGTTTCACATATCTGCATTTCATAAATATGTGAAAGACCCAACCACGTTATAAAGTTAGAACCGGACGAGATAGTCAAGACTTAACATACGAGAGAGGTACTGCCAAGATCTTGGATAGGAAAGAACATGTCCTATGTATCGAGGTTATACCACAAGTTAAAGTTTTGTGGAGAAACCATGCTATTGAGGAAATGACCGGGAGTTGGAAACGGAAATGAAAGCGAGGTATTCTCATCTTTTCAAACACCGGCACGACGCCAATTTCGAGGACGAAATTTCATAAGGAGAGGAGGTTGTAAGACCCCAACTTATTATTAATGAAATTTAATTTTTCTATTTATTATTTTGAAATAGTAAGGGTTGATTTGATTAATGTGGATAGTTAGGGTAAAATACGCAAATATTTCAAAATAAGCAAAGTGGTTATAAAATATTCATTGTTGTCGGAGAATATTCGTGATCGCTTCGGGGAATATTCGATGCATTGACCAAGATGTACCATGTGTGGGCCCCATAACTGAAAGCGATTGGATGAAGAAAACGACAAATATAAGTTGTTTAAAAATAACAGGCGTAGTTATTATCAATTAACACTTTGTTGGAATACCCGGTGGTTAAAAACACGAATACGGCGTTGTTGCACAAGAAGATTACTCAGTATTGCACCAATTATTGAAGGCACTACTCAATAATGGTTACGAGAATTATCGCTCAAAGATTTTATTTTATTGATTCAATAATTGCTACGTTGACATTTTATATCATTGTTGTTTCAATAATTGTCATTACACCGTATTTTCCATTATCAGAGCAATAATTCATATTATCTCGAATAATATTATTAGATAACATTATTGACAATGTCTAGAAAGTTTCATCTAAGGAGAGGTTTGGTCATCCAATTCATGCGCCAAGAAGGAGAGATCCTTATCGGAAAGCCCTCTATCGTAGAACCGCCTTGTCACAATAATGTGATTCTCGTAATATTATTTATGAATAATTAATTATTGATTTATATGATGAGGAAAATATTGATTTTATGAGGATATAGATGGAGAAAATTTTTAATGTGACAATTGTTGAAAATTAATATTTTATATTTTTCTCGATAAAATAATTCATTTAAATATATTATTTTAATAATATATTAACGATGATATATTTTTACAATGAATGTGGGATATATGAGTATATGAGGAGGAAGAGTATTTTTGTGGCATTAAATGTTTAACACATGTTTTGTGTGTTGGTGGACACAATTATCGACCGAAATTTGATTATACTTTTGTAAAATCGTCTGTTTCAGGATTTTTGATTCAATTTCATTTGGAATTTGAAAAACTTTCTTCGCAAAGTTGTAGAGAATTGAATTTCCTATAATAACTTAAGAGATTCGAATTTTCTGATAAAAGGGCTATTTATTATGAATTATTGAAGTTTTGAGTTCCTAATAATTGATTTTGGGAGTTTTAATTAATTATTTTGAGAAAAACGTTTTTGGTGAGTTTGTGAACCTCATTTAACATGTGCTATGGCTGAAATCAGATTTCAAAAGTGGGCTAAGGAATTTTGTTTATAAATAATATTATTATATTCAATTTTTTCGCTTTGGTGTTCTAAGAATTTCCTATAAATAAGGTCTTGGGTTAGAATTGAAAATCACACCGTAAACTCAAGTTTTCTCTCTATATTATCGAGCGTATTCTTGTGAGTATTTTGAGTATACTTTGAGTATTGCTATACGATGCAAGTTCAAGTCATGCTTTATATCCTGTGTTTCAACTAAGTAATCTGCCTCTTTCGAGGTAAGGGATGTTATTTTCTTCTCAAATGATATTATTTCTTCAATATCATTATCTTTGAGATATTGGTTGGAACTTTTATCAAATTTGGAACTTTTTCATGTCGGGGTTACTATTCATGAGTTACTATTCACGAGTTACTATTCATGAAGTTACTATTAATTAATTACTATTCATTTAGTACTATTCATAAGCGATGAAGATTTTTTTTGGGAAATTTCTATCTTTTGGTGTTTGAGTTATTATTCACGATACCAAGACTATTCACGATATATGGCACTATTCAATTTAAAAATAAAATTTCTTCTTTTTGTCCAAAATATCTATTCGGATACTAGCTTTGATCAGATCCATGTTTTGATCATTCTTGAATTTTACACCATTATGATTATTTTTGAGGTATTTTTGAACATGGATAAAACAAAGCACGAATCCTTAATCCTTAATCCTTGTCATTTTGTTTCCTTTGGATTCGTTTTTTAAAAATATTTTTCATCATCCTCGATCTTAAATGATGATATTATTGAATATCTTTTGGCAGTAGGCAGAAGATGAATGATTTAAGAAGAATATCTTTGGTCAGAGTAGTGCAAAGATGAACATGTGTTTAGATGAACATGACCAATCGATGAATATCTTTGGCTCAGTAGTACAAAGATGAATATTTGATTCCAGATGTATATTGATTGATGTTACAGGATAAAAGATGAGCGATGAACTTTTAAATTCATACAGAAGATAGTAGTTTGCATTCTCTACTTAACTCTTCTAATGATTTATTATTTCACTGCATGAATATTGATTTAAAATTTGTTGTCTATTGTATTCTATTAGATTTTTTCCTCGTTGAAGACTAATTGTAATTTGTTGTATATTATCTTAGTCATAATATTCTTTCTTTGGGCTAGTTGAGCTCACCCTTTTCCTTTTTGTTCCATTTTTTTCTCGTCGGAGGCGAGAATATAATGAGAGTACGAAGTGGGGTATGGAATGAAGGTTTTAGAAAGAATTATTTAGTAGTCCTCACCATTTTTGTAAAATAATGTACCAATAAATGTGATGAGGATTTATTTGAGTATAGATATCGCTACAGTAAGATAATATTTGTATTCAAACTCACGCTTTTCTTGTTGTAATAATAAAGTTGTAGTTGTTTCTGTACCATGTATTGACAACTCAGAATGGGTGATGTATACCTATTTTGGGGGCGTCACATATTTTGTGTGTTGGTGGACGCAATTATTGACCGAAATTTGATTATAGCATGTAAAATCGCCCGTTTGTGGATTTCGGTTAATTTCTGTTTGGAATTTGGAAAAACATCCTTCTGCAAAGTTGTAGATAATGGAATTTCCTATGGAAAGTCGCGAGTTTTGAATTTTTCTGATAAAAGAGCTATTTATTATGAATTATTGAAGTTCCAAAATTCCGAAATAATTAATTTTTGGAAGTTTTAATTGTTTTAATTAACAAAAACGTTTTTTTAGATGTATGAGCCTCATTTTACATGTGTTAGGTTGCTGATTTCAGATTCTCAAAGGTTGGCGTAGATAAATTTTTATAAATATATTATTATATTAAATTTTTCGCTTTGGTGTTCTAAAGATTTTCCTATAAATAGGGTGCTTAGGTTAGAATTGAAAATCACACCGTAAATCAAGTTTTCTCTCTATATTATCGAAGCGTATTCTTTTGAGTATTTTGAGTATACTTTGAGTATTGCTATACTATTGCAAGTTCAAGTCATAGCTTTATATCCAGGTTTCATTTAAATCTTGTCTTTCGAGGTAAAGGATGTTATTTTATTCAAAAATGATATTATTTCTTCAATATCATTATCTTAGAAATATTGGTTGGAAATTTTATCAAATTTGGAACTTTTTCATGCTCGGGTTACTTATTCATGAGTTATTATTCACGAGTTACTATTCATGAGTTACTATTCACGAAGTTACTATTCACGAAGCATAATGATGTTTTTTTGATAAATCTCATCTTTTGGTGTCTGAGTTACTTATTCACGATACTCAAGACTATTCACGAATCTGACTATTCATTTAAAAATAAAATTTCTTTTTTTGTCCAAAATATCTATTCCGGATACTAGCTTTGATTGTATCCATGTTTTGATCATTCTTGAATTTTACTCCACTCGATTACTTATGAAGTATTTTTGAACTTGGATTGTTTAAAATACTTAATCCTTAATATTTGTTCTTTTGTTTCTTTGGATTCGTTTCCTTTAAAATATTTTTCATCATCCTCGATTCTAAATGATGATATTATCGAATATCTTTGGCTTTGTAGTGCAAAGATGAATGATTTCTTGATGAATATCTTTTTGGTAAGTAGTGTAAAAGATGAGCAGTGTTGAGATGAACATGACTAATCGATTAATATCTTTGGCGTGAGTAGCAAAGATGAGCAGTGTTTAGATGAACATGGCTTAATGATGAATATCTTTGGCTCGTAGTGCAAAGATGAATATTTGATTCCGGATATATATTGATTGATGTTACAGGATAAAATATCGACGATAAACTTTTAAATTCATATATAGAAGATAGTAGTTTGCATTCTCTACTTAACTCTTCTAATGAATTGTTGTTTCACCGCAGATTGTTGATTTAAAACCGGTTGTCTATTGTATTCTATTAGATTTTTTCCTGTTGGAGACTAACGATAATTTGTTGTATATTATCTTAGTCATAATATTCTTTTATCGGGCTAGTTGAGCTCACCCTTTTCCTTTTTGTTCCATTTTCTTCTCAAGAGGCGAGAATGTAGCGAAAGTACTAGTCTGGGTATGGAATGAAGGTTCTAGAGAGAGTTGTTTAGTAGTCCTCACCGCTTTTATAAAATAATGTATCAATAATTATGATAGGGATTTATTTCATGTGTGGATATTGTTGCAGATGGCAATATCTCGTATTTAAACTCACAGCTTATATGTTGTAATAATAAAGTTGTAGTTATTTCTATACCATGTATTTGACGACTCGGGATGGGTTGGATGGAATGGACCTATTTTGGGGCGCCACAACAATGATATAAGAATTCAATAAAACAAGTTCAAGAATTAAGTTATTCAGAACTAATAACGTCCAAATTATCAACACGTAATCGCTTTCAGAGAGTAAAATTCAGAATGCTTGAAGAATATTTCCATAAAAATATCTTGGATGAAGTATAAATATCAAGGATATTCCACTAATTTCATGGAGTATAGAAGTCAAAATTTTAACCAACTAAGAATAATAAGGAATGGAATAACAATGTAAATCACCGTACATGCAGATTACTTATGCAGACGGGATATTCAACAGAATAATAAAGCGGAACCAGTCGGCAAGCAGTAGAAACGCATGCATGTGATGTTCCAATGGAATAATAAAAGATGTAATAATAAAAGCGGAACCAGTAAAAGATAAAGCATGCAGACAGGATGTTCTAATGGAATAATAAAGGCAGAATAATAAAGAGGCGAAATCAGTCCAAAGGCAAGAAAGCATGCATGCAGGATGTTCCAATGGAATAATAAAGAAGAGTAATAATAGAAGAATGTCACCAAGTATAGGGTATTCAGCGATATACATGTTATTTCAATGTAATAATAAAGAAATGGAATAATGAAGTTCTCTTCTTGAATACAAAAGAATAAGTATCTCTTACCGTAAAATAATACTTGATATAAGAGTAGTAAGAAGTAGCAGAAAACTTTTCTTCTATCTCTATAGTCTCTCTCTATAGTTTCTCTCTCAGAGTTCAATTGAATTGTAAGAAAATAATGAAGGAATGAACTTCTATTTATAAGAAAATGGAATGCATAAGAATTAATCCATGAATCAGTCCAGATTGATTTACTTTAATCGACTATCCATATTTAAAGCAAAATCTTTTAAATAAAATATAATATATTTTATTTATAAAATATATATATATAACAATAATGCACAACTCCTCCGTGCACGACTCAAAATCTCCCCTTAGCTTCCCACTTGCACTCAATCATCATACATATATATATATATATATATATATATATATATATATATATATTATAATAATAATAACCTCCCTCCCACCAAGTTAAGCCATCATCCCATTTTGTCAACTTTTTCAATTATATATATATCATCCTAGTATAATAATTCACCCACTATCTTCTTTTTCTTCTTTACCCACACACATTCACACATGCACACGCCACACACACACGTATAATATATATGTCAGATAATCTTCTCACCGACTATTTTGAAAAACGGGTAAATGGGTGTGTATATAAAATAAGCAAAACCGAGTGACTTATCCCGTAAGCATCAATAATTAATATCGCGTGCTACTACGCAACTACGCCAGACATTATACTTTTACTACCGAAAGTAGTTCAACAAAGATCAACCAGAAAATTTCCGTAGTTATTTCAATAAAATATTTTTGTCGTTTTTTCAATCCGACAATAAATTCATTATGGGGTCCACTAATGATTGTGTCATCGCATTTAATATTTCTGCTTAAAACGAATATTAAAACCAATCGAATATTATATAACAACTTGCATACTTTTGCAAAATTTATAATTATTACCCACAACTATAATATTATATCATAATATTCAAAAATGATAATTATAGAAAATTCATTTTATTCAAAAGTTGGGGTCTTACAAATCAGATATACATTTTTTTTGTTATACGTATCCAAATCACATGCAAAAACATCAGATATTATGAAAAATTTGGCCCATAAAATATTAAATTTTTTTAAAAAAAAAGCAAAAAAAAAAAAAAAAAATTCCACATTTTAAGAAAATAAGGGCCCTTTACGTAAACCGGACAGTATATATATATATATATATATATATATATATATATATATATATATATATATATATATATATATATATACGCACATACATAGAATGAGAAATTGATTAAAGATTAAGTGCGATGATTATAGATTGTTTTGTTATTGTGCTCTTATTTGATTAGTTTATATTCTAAATCATTTAGACATTTACTTCATTTTTCTTATCTTTTTAGTTGTTTAGATTTTATTTACTATGAAAATTATTGTTCCAATGTAAATTATTAAAAAATAGTTAAACTTAATTTATTTTTTTTTTTTTTTGTGATGTAGGTCAGATTTTGATTTTATTATTTTTCGAGTTGGAGTCGATACAGTGCGGTTCTAGTGCAAACTTTTTAAGAGACAGTATGATATCATATATATCACCTAATAACCATAATCGCACCTCATCATTGTCATCTATAGTTCAGGGTCATCTTTACGATATCTAAACTAATTATCAAAACAAAAAAGTTAATGGGTAAAAAAAAAAAAAAATTGAGTAAAAAAAATTATAACATGAAATACAAAAAAAAAAAAAAAAAAGAGTAAAAAGTATGAATAATTGATTGAAATTATAACATTTTTTTTCTGATAAACTAAAATGTAATAAACATATCCAATGTGAGTAAAAAGTGCATAATCTTAATAATACATAAACAAATAAACTTTATCCCAAAAGATATGTTTTTAATACAAGAAATGATTCCTTAAGTTAGTTTGATTGGTTTGACCAACCGGTGGCTAATTAATTCAGTTCAAATTTTAATTAAGGGGGTGTTTGATAAAAATTGAAAAAAATTATTTGATAATTGACATGTCTGAAACATCTGAATGACAAAACTTTATTATTTTACCCCTATGAAAAAAATTCAAAAATGTTGTAAATTTATTTAATATTACTTAATATAATAATTAATATTTTTTTAAAATTTTTTAAATTTTTTTTACTTCATTCATTTCTTCATTTCACCATTCGGGTTAAAAAAAAATCGATTTAGCCATTCAAATTTCGGTCCATCTTATCGATTCAAATTATTCGCATCAAAAAACAAACGATTTGTGGGTCCAATCATTCAAATTCAGCTCCATTTAACTCTAAACAAACACCCCCTAAAATTCTTCAACCATGCCAAATCAATTCAGACATGGGGTTGATTCTTGATGCTCGTTTTAATGGAAGCATTGATGCTTATTTTGTAGCGCCATTTAATTCAGCAACAGTCGTGCTACTTATATCAAGAAAAGATTTCTTTTTATTTATTTATTATAAATAATTTTATAAAATCAAATCAAGTGTTTATCATTTATTATACATAAAAATTTCGTATTATAACATGAACCATAAAAACTCCATTTTGATAATAATATTAAGAATGTGTTTAATTTATGGTTACAAATCGATTTAAGTAAATCCCTCCCAGCCCTCAAAATCATTATCGCTAATGTAAGTCTAAACTATTTTTTCATTAAATTGTTAGGAAAATGGACACTTCGGTTGATGCATTGGTGGAAGAATTTGAGTCTATATGGAAACCAGAGATGGGTAACTATTCAAGAAAGCTGGTGGAATATTGCAGCACAAAGGCTCTTAATGACATATGCTGTAACATAGAAGAAAAAATTAGTGATGGGTCATTCAGCCGGTTTTCCTTTGATATGATGCTTGCTTGGGAGATGCCCAGTTCCAGTTCTTGCGTTGATGATGATGATGAAGAAGAATTATTTTCGGTTAGTGCACCTCCAGCTTAATCTTTACGTAATTAACTTTAAATTTTGTATTGCTGTTAACTAGCAGTGCATTTGAGAAATTATAACTACTACTATATAACCACATTATGACTTTAGAGGAAAATGTAGGAAGTTAATTGAAAATATTTAGAGTTTTTTGGTAGCACGTCTTCTGTTACATATATTATATATGTTGATAATGCTTTTGGGGTAAAATTGAAAGGTGGTAACATCTTGTCGGGAGCTTAAAAACTTTCAAATTTATTGAAAGTATAGTTTTATTCTATGTGATGTGGCCAAAATCTTGATCAAACAATTGCAAAACACCTGACATAGAAATACGCTCAGGATGATGTGAGAGCTAAGAGGCATTTGGAATTTTGATGCTCAATTAGTGGACTATGGCATCAACTTCATATAAATATTTATCAAATGTTTATACTATATAGTGAATTGATTGTCCCTTAGATGGGAGTTTTAGGCCCTGTACGAATTGGACCAAAAAGAACACAAATTTTTAATTGGTGGCTTCATTTACTGACCCATGATCATGGGAACTTGTGCATGTCAACCAGAATCAAGAACTTGGTTAGTTCTGGATACTCGTGATTTCTATAAGTGTAATGTTACTAGTAATTTGTAATAAATTGAATGTTATGTGGGAGCTTGGTTTATTCCATTTGCTCAAGCAAAAAAAAAAAAAGGCATGTTGTTTCCATTGCAACTCCAAATTATTTTGTCAACTATTATTGTTCTAGGAAAATTGCTGATTAGGCTGTCTGGTGGGCGTAACACTTCATTAAAGTCTTTCAGTTCTTCCATTTATCTGCTTCCCCAGGTGTATTCTGGGGGGGGGGGAATAAAGAACACATAAACTTTGAATGTTGTTGAATGAACAAACCAACATTAAACTTTCTCTGTAGTTTAGCAAGCCTTGTTCTTATTTCCGTACAGATGGAGTATTCTAATAAGTGATGATCATACTCAGTTTTTGGTTGCAGGAATGTGAGGCTAAAGAGAAAGAGGAGAGGAAGGCCCCTACAAAGTTGAATCAAGAACAAGATGAGATCCCTCTGTTCTATTCAGACATCATGCCACTTCTTGTATGGAACTTTACTCTTGTAATTTGTTTGTACATTCCAGCAATATTTTAGCTCAAGTCCGATCCCTCTTCAAAGAATACAACTTATCATATATAGAAAGTTGTATGTATCGATCTTCAAGGAAAATAATTAAGTTAATTAAAATGAATATTGCTATTTTGTTTCTTTCGCTGCAAAAATATCACAACATATCGAACTTGAGCTAAAATATATCCATAACTTGGATTAGAGGGCCATTAGATTATTAGGAAATAATTTATTTGAATGTTTTCATATTTGTGTGATAAACTGGTTGTTTTACCAAGCAGGTTGATCGTGGACCTAGTGTTGGAGAAGATGCATTTGTGTGGTTGGGAACATTAGTTCCTTTAGTAGCAGATGTCGTTAATGGGAGATTTACTTTGAGACTCGATCGCAATAACGGTGAAAGCACGCCACGGGCTTCATTTTCCCGCTTATGATAAATTCTGAAAGAAGCGGACAAGTAATTTAACTCAATACATTTTCTCTATCTTTGGTTGCTTGAAATAGTGTACTTAAATTATAGGTTGAATCTTTGAATGATTACCGTAGGAATGGCTAAGCAAGTAGATAGCATGGAGCTTATTTTCCATGCCCATGTAGACTAATGCAAAAGAAATCTCAATGTTTTGATGCGTTGGGTAAGATTTTAGTGGAAGAAACTTTACTACTTGAATTAAATTTTTGTGAAAGAGATTTAAATAGATTTTTCACTATAACCGATTTCCATGAGCAAGTTCTCTTATGAATTTTGGGGTGATTTAATTGAAATGGACCTCCAAAGATATTCCATCTTATACGAAGTGTGTATAACAAAGGCAAAGAAGATTATACAAATTGTACTTCTTAAAATTTTTATAAACACCGGATGAATTGAGATCACTTTGGTATTTTTGATGGATGACAAGGACCTCAGATTAAGCATCTCCGATTTACCTCCTATGTATCTCATTGCTTTCTTCGGATGGGCGTGGTGCTTCAATTTAGATTAAGGAATTGAAAAGAAAAGTAGGACATTTATGCCACAGTTGGTCTCATTTGGCTTGTACTTTTTGATGACAGTTGAGATAATTAATTCCAAATAAAAGGATGTAGTGACCCAACCTAACCGGTTATGGATTTTGGAATTGAGCCACGTGCTTTCTCGTTACAAGTGATTGCATGTTTTTGCTTATTTTTCTTTATTTAATAATGTCATATCAACCTTTTTTGTTGAACTTACTTGTTAGATGCATAAAACATTTGCAAAAGCAAGCAACGCTTAATCGGAGTGGAGCTAGAAGATGACGAGTTCATTCTGCACGTGGAGGGAACTGCAAGCACTCCGAGGGTGGTGCGCCATATTGGAGGATCGAGTTGGCCTGGTTTGGCCTAAAACTTCCTTAACTAATCACACACTATAAGAAAATTAAAGTTCACAAATATTTTATCTTGTTTAAAAAGATTATCGCTTGATCATCCTTTTCATATTTGGTTGTATTTCTAGGTAGGCTTACGTTAACCAATTATGCTCTATATTTTGAGGCTCTTAGAAGTCAGTATCTTATGAAGATGCTATTAAACTTGACCTTTCAAAGAGAATTGATCGAGTGTGAAACCGGTTCGCCACAGGCCCTGAGGGTGCTCCTCTGTTTTGACAAGGCCATCATTTATGAAACATCCGAGTTGTAAGATTACTTGCTTGCATACAAAATTATTACTATCTCCACTAACATTATTACTCTTATTGTTGTTTGTTGTATTAGAAGTTCACATATGCAGTGAGCAAGCAATTTACATTTCATAATGCAAAACATAGTGTTGTTTCGAATACAATTTTTACACACTTATTTTCAAGTTCGAAAGTGTTGCTTAGAAGTCATTTCTAAAAGTAATGTAGCCCTAGCACATAATTTCTAGCAACATTTTCGTAAGTCAGAACCCCACTCCTCCCCGCCTCCTCCCGGGAATAATACGACACGCCTTTTTATTTTATCGAGTGCCATCATGCAAAAGCATCTAAATCGGTGACTGTTCATGGATATTCAAAGATATGCATATGTAATGAGAATATTTGTTAATATGGATCAATTGTCATGCTTTGTTCCTTGGGTATGTCATAATCATTGTTATCTTTCCATGGATTTTAGTGTTAAAATGGATCAATTGTCATGTCGTTCCTCAAAGCGTGTCATAATCATTGTTATCTTTCTATGGATTTTGTTTGGCGAGCAAGAGAGTATGATGTTGGAGTTTCAGAGATGACGCGAGTTCCCACAAGACGTGACCACTGGGCAGGCTCTTGTGAAGGAGGTCATGTTGTTGCACGTGTTCTATCAAAATTCAAGGTGGAATCTCCTAGAGTGGCTTCGGGAAATGCATGCAAGAACCATATTAGGGATTATCAGCTCCACGCCGCTCGAGAAATAAGCGGATGTCTCCACCAACACCGGAAAGTTTCTTAATCTTTTCCCTGTTTGAGGAGTTGCCTAAGGAGACTTTGTACTTGAAGAGCTTGCCGAGAGCTTCAAGAATGTCAATAGCGGTCATCCGTGTAGTGCTAGCTCAATTCTAAGGAACTTAAATGTCCTGCAAGCATGTGCCCCATGTATGGAGACAAAAGAAATCACCGAAAAAAAGTGAAATCTTACGCGCACAAGCGCATAATCTCACATCATTGGAGAGCGCCATTTATCAAGTCGAGAGAGGAAGCAAAAGAAGTTGGTATAGCCAAAGCTACCACCGAGGGGCTAAAAGAGGAAGGGTCACCGATAGTCTGTCATTGTTTTTTTATGGTAAAGATTGGTTCTAACAATTTGAATGTTGTTGAATGAACAAACCAACATTAAACTTTCTCTCGTAGTTTAGCAAGCCTTGTTCTTATTTCCGCATGATGATGGAGTATTCTAATAAGTGATGATCATACTCGCTTTTTGGTTGCAGGAATGTGAGGCTAAAGAGAAAGAGGAGAGGAAGGCCCTAAAGTTGAATCAAGAACAAGATGAGATCCCTCATTCTATTCGGACATCATGCCACTTCTTGTATGGAACTTTACTCTTGTAATTTGTTTGTACATTCCAGCAATATTTTAGCTCAAGTCCGATCCCTCTTCAAAGAATACAACTTATCATATATAGAAAGTTGTATGTATCGATCTTCAAGGAAAATAATTAAGTTAATTAAAATGAATATTGCTATTTTGTTTCTTTCGCTGCAAAAATATCACAACATATCGAACTTGAGCTAAAATATATCCATAACTTGGATTAGAGGGCCATTAGATTATTAGGAAATAATTTATTTGAATGTTTTCATATTTGTGTGATAAACTGGTTGTTTTACCAAGCAGGTTGATCGTGGACCTAGTGTTGGAGAAGATGCATTTGTGTGGTTGGGAACATTAGTTCCTTTAGTAGCAGATGTCGTTAATGGGAGATTTACTTTCGAGACTCTGACTGCAATAACAGTGAAACGCCACGCCGGCTTCATTTTCCTGCTTATGATAAATTCCTGAAAGAAGCAGACAAGTAATTTAACTCAATACATTTTCTCTATCTTTGGTTGCTTGAAATAGTGTACTTAAATTATAGGTTGAATCTTTGAATGATTACCGTAGGAATGGCTAAGCAAGTAGATAGCATGGAGCTTATTTTCCATGCCCATGTAGACTAATGCAAAAGAAATCTCAATGTTTTGATGCAGTTGGGTAAGATTTTAGTGGAAGAAACTTTACTACTTGAATTAAATTTTTGTGAAAGAGATTTAAATAGATTTTTCACTATAACTGATTTCCATGAGCAAGTTCTCTTATGAATTTTGGACTGATTTAATTGGAAATGGACCTCCAAAGATATTCCATCTTATACACGAAGTGTATAACAGTGCAGCAGTTATACAAATTGTACTTAAAAATTTTTTATAAACACCGATGAATTCAGATCACTTTGGTATTTTTGATGGATGACAAGGACCTCAGATTAAGCATCTCTGATTTACCTCCCTATGTACCTCATTGCTCACTGGACTGGGCGTGGTGCTTCAATTTAGATTAAGGAATTGAAAAGAAAAGTAGGACATTTATGCCACAGTTGGTCTCAGTTTGGCTTGTACTTTTTGATGACAGTTGAGATAATTAATTCCAAATAAAAGGACAGAAGTGACCCAACCTAACCTCAGTTATGGGATTTTGGAATTGAGCCACGTGCTTTCTCGTTACAAGTGATTGCATGTTTTTGCTTATTTTGCTTTATTTAATAATGTCATATCAACCTTTTTTGTTGAACTTACTTGTTAGATGCATAAAACATTTGCAAAAGCAAGCAACGCCAACTGGAGTGGAGCTAGAAGATGACGAGTTCATTCTGCACGTGGAGGGAACTGCAAGCACTCCGAGGGTGGTGCGCCATATTGGAGGATCGAGTTGGCCTGGTTTGGCCTAAAACTTCCTTAACTAATCACACACTATAAGAAAATTAAAGTTCACAAATATTTTATCTTGTTTAAAAAGATTATCGCTTGGACTGTCCTTTTCATATTTGGTTGTATTTCTAGGTAGGCTTACGTTAACCAATTATGCTCTCTATTTTGAGGCTACCGAAGTTGTATCTTATGAAGATGCTATTAAACTTGACCTTTCAAAGAGAATTGATCAGAGTGTGAAACCCGGTTTGCCACAGTGCCCCAGGGTGCTCCTCTGTTTGACAAGGCCATCATTTATGAAACATCTGAGTTGTAAGATTACTTGCTTGTACAAAATTATTACTATCTCCACTAACATTATTACTCTTATTGTTGTTTGTTGTATTAGAAGTTCACATATGCAGTTGAGCAAGCAATTTACTTCATAATGCAAAACATAGTGTTGTCGAAATACAATTTTTACACACTATTTTCAAGTTCTGAAAGTGTTGCTTAGAAGTCATTTCTAAAAGTAATGTAGCCCTAGCACATAATTTCTAGCAACATTTTCAGAAGTTGCAACCCCACTCCCTCCTGCCTCCTCCTGGGAATAATACGACACGCCTTTATTTTACTGGAGTGCCATCATGCAAAAGCATCTAAATCAGTGACCTGTTTCATGGATATTCAGCATATGCATATGTAATGAGAATATTTGTTAATATGGATCAATTGTCATGCTGTTCCTTGGGCATGTCATAATCATTGTTATCTTTCCATGGATTTTAGTGTTAAAATGGATCAATTGTCATGCTGTTCCTCAGGCGTGTCATAATCATTGTTATCTTTCTATGGATTTTGTTTGGCAGGCAAGAGAGTATGATGTTGGAGTTTCCAGAGATGACGAGTTCCACAAGACGTGACCACTGGCTGGCTCTTGTGAAGGAGGTCATGCTGTTGCACGTGTTCCTATCAAAATTCAAGGTGGAATCTCCGGTAGTGGCCTGGGAAATGCATGCAAGAACCATATTAGGGATTATCAGGCTCCATGCTGCTCGAGAAATGCTTCGGATGTCTCCACCAACACCGGAAAGTTTCTTAATCTTTTCCCTGTTTGAGGAGTTGCCTAAGGGAGACTTTGTACTTGAAGAGCTTGCCGAGAGCTTGAAGAATGTCAATAGCGGTCATCCGTGTAGTGCTAGCTCAATTCTAAGGAACTTAAATGTCTGGCAAGCATGTGCCCCATGTATGGAGACAAAAGAAATCACCGAAAAAAGTGAAATCTTACGCGGTCAAGCAGACAATCTCACATCATTGGAGAGCGCCATTTATCAAGTCAGAGAGGAAGCAAAAGAAGTTGGTATAGCCAAAGCTACCACTGAGGGGCTAAAAGAGGAAGGGGTCACTGATAGTGCTGCTGTTTTTATGGTAAGACGCTGGTTCTAACAATTTTTGAGGAGATTACCAAATAGTGGGATTTCTCTCTAATCTTTTGGTAACTTGTAACTCGTAGTCTGCCACCCTCAGTTTCAGACATCTGACATATCTTACTTTTGCTTGATTTGGTTGTGTAGGAGCTACTAAAACCTCTCAAAACTTCATTATTGCCTCGGTTTCAAGAGGTTTTAAAATGGGAGAAACCAGTAACCACTGTCATTGTGATTGGCATCACTCTACTAATTATCTACAAGTTTGTTCTTTGTTCTTCACTTACTATTTGATTTTTTTTGACTTATTATCAGGAGAATAAATGATTCACATGGTTGTATCTGGTGGCACTCATTGGCCACTAAATCATAAAGATCACTTGAACACAAATAATTCAGTGTTTGTGATGTAGGGAGTGGATTGGCAAGGCAATAGCAGCTTTATTACTGTGGATGGTTGGTAATATGCTCTGGGCAAGGCGTAATAGGGTCGGGAACAGATACTCCAAAATAGTGGTGTGCACTGCCTCTAACCAGACAACAATGGAAAGCATAGTATCAGCACAACATGGGTTGCGAACTGTAAATGAAATTATGCAATTAGCCAACATTACAATATTGAAAATTTGGTCCATATTGGTCTCAAAGGCACCCAAGGTAATTAGAGTATAAAATACTTTTTGAAATTCAGTCAAAAGAATGAAGTGAAAGAAATATACATGCTAATTTAATTTTCATTAAAGGTGAAATGATCACAAATCTGACATGGAATCATTACTTTGCAACTGTCTGCAGTGCTTCCTTCATATGATATCTTTAGATATATTCACACATACAATAGTGGAGTCAATTGAATATTCTATGAATTGGTTGGGCTAGTTATAACCATAGACAAGTGTCAATTGCAATATTAATTACCTTTAGGCTTAGTTGATTTATAGACTTATTATGAAGGGTATGAAAATAAATCTTTTTGTGAGCCAATGCCATGGAGAGTAGATTACAACGGGAAGTATGCCTATAGTTTATTTCACATATATAATATATTCCGTTTTCTTCCTTGAAGCAGGAAATGTATGGGGATATGGGGGAAATGAGCCTATCCGACCACGTGTCGTGAACCTAACTGCACTTGATGTAGTTTTCTGGGCTTAGAACAAGAGTGGATAGGAACCTTTATTTATTAAATTTGACCTCACTCAAAAATTTCATTTTATTCTCGTCAATTTTGGTTCTTGGTTGCAGCACACAAATATGGTGATGATGGGCATGACCGGATTGGCAATTGTATTAGCGATGGTTCCATTCAAGTTCATCATTATGAGTTTATTCACGACTACATCAAAGTGGGGAGAACGCGTGGAAAATGAGCAGGGAAATAGAAGGTTAAAGGAGTGGTGGGACTCCATTCCTGTCATTCCTGTTGAAATTCTAGACAAGGTGCCAGAAAGATCAACATAGTTAGTCTGCAAAGTAAAAATAAGATTAATTTTTTTTATATATATATAAAAAAAGACGGTCCAATTTCCTTTCGTTGCTGCTTCTTTACTAGGGTTAAATATAGTTCAATATTATCAGGTACAAAAGTTACAGTCATGATCTGTAGTGTAGATGGTACTTGAACTAGGAATGGGGGATTTTGGAAGGAATATAGAAAACATGTTCAAAGATATTAGTCTGAGTTTGCATACACAGTATGAATCTGTTTTTTTTTTTTTTTTTGCCCTATAGTATTTAAGTTCTGATGTATAAAGATAAAAGATGTTTTGTATACGAACCAGTGCTTGTGAGCTGAATCATGTACGAGATATTTAATATATTGTTTGTGTATGTCCTTATAGTCTAATATAAAAGTTATTTAAACAAGTCATTCAATTTAGTAGTACTTGGTATTTTATTTTTTAACAAAGATTATAATTGCATTGGCATCCTCCTTATCAACCACAATTGCAGGGACACTCTGCACCGCATGTTGCTTGTGTATGTGGATGTGGCTGATTTTAGAAACAGCAGTGTGGCTGTGAATCTACATGTTGTTTGAGAACATGGATGTGGTTGATTTTAGAAATAGCAGAGTGGATGTGGTTGATTTTAGTAACAGCAGTGTGGATGTGAATCTGGATTCGGGTGCATCAGTTGACGCAGATGGTGTTTAGAACTTAGAACTGCATAACTAGATGTGGACGTTGTTTGAAACCAAATGGTGTAAAATTATGTGAAGCAGCCTTAAAACCGAGTGGTGAAGAATTATGCTTGAAACTGCAGCCTAAAACAGCACCATTCTATGCCCTTTACAAAGGAATTAGTACAGCCAAAAATAATCTGGATTACTTTAGGCAGTTGTCATATAAGTTTTGAACCAAGAATAACTGGTACAGTTTCGATAAACTAAATTATTCAAAGCACATTATTTAGGTCTCTTTTAACTAGCCAAGCTTGAGTAATGTGAAATTGGCAGAACTGCCCAGATTTACACTTTTATGTGTAGAGTTTGTTGCACTAGTTCCTTTGTAGTTGCAAACTTGAGATGGTAATCCACTGGATCTAGTCAAGATCCATGAGGAAAATGCGCATTAGAAAGAAGGACAAAAAACTTGAAACATTTGCATTGTTTGAATAATATTCAACTCCACAATGGTAGCCAACTAGTATTGAAGCACGAAGCACCTTGATATATGAAATGAGATAAAGCCTGATCTAAGGGAAAACTCGGCTTCAACCATGTACTAAAACCTTGTATTTACATATTTAGCAGAAATCATAAATCTGTCTATTTAGTAAGTACTAGATTAATCTGTTAAGTACCAGCTTTTGCTAGTTGCCTCTAGCCTTTTCTAAGTCTGGAAGATCTGCAATTAACAGCCAAATAAAAACTCATGTCAAAACGCATCCCTCTTAAAAATCAGCAAGAGTTGAGAAGGGTATAACGGTCAAATACAAAAATGTGTAAAGCAATAGGGAAGAACAAGGCAGACAGACATACGCTAACTAAGAATATATATATCACAACTGTAGCATAAGCTTAACTATCAAGAAAGAAAACATAGCTTGGGTCTTGCAATATACTAGAGCTGGCAAAATTTAACTTCTATCCATGAACCTGCCAATCAAACTCGTGATTTATAGGTTGGGTGATTCATTTAATTAGATGGGTTGTAAAAGGTCTTGGGTTAAATGGTTAATGAAAAGAACGATCGTTGAATGGATATACCTGCAGGTCAAACAGATAAAATAAAATCACAAACACAGCGGTGTCTCCCTTATCATATTCTCACGATCTATCCTATTTCTCTTATGCTAATTTTCTTTTCTTTGTGCCCTCACCTATGAGTTATTCTCTCCTCCTCCTTGCTCTCGTGATTTATTCCCCTATTTCCATACTGTTAGGGAGAAACAATCACCCTTGTAGGCAGAAAGTCACAGATCTGTAATTTGGAATTGGATTGAAGAATGGTGATCATCAAACTCATCCCTCAGATGCTGAGTCACTCTACCGCTGCCACTTCACCACCACCAAGTTCTTCTCCAGAGATGTTGATTTCATTTTTAACAATAAACTCAATCTGAATACTTTTCCGGCCATTCCTACTGATGAGAAGTGGATTGCTTTGGGTTGTCTTCTGGGTGACCTGCCCAAGTCATGGTCTGTGCTGTTTGTTACTCAGGCTGCACAGAAGTGGGGAATCCCTCACACAATCCAACCCGGATGACTTGAGCTGTTGATCCACAAACATGATAAGCTTTGCTTTAGTGTTTTGAAATGTTTCAAAAAAATAAGTTGCGAGGATGTAGGAGTTACATGGCTGATGGGTTTGGCCCATATTCATTTAAAATTAACCATTATCCAACCCTTTTAAAATTAACCATTATTCAATCCACCCCATTAGTGAACCTCATCCTATTCAACTTTATCCATATTCCATACCCATTAAAGCAACCATTTGCCACTTCCACACATACTGAGCTTATGAACTTGATCAGGAAAGAAGTATGCATTTAGTCAGACCAATGGTAAATAAAAGGACCAGCGAATTCCAGCAATTTTTTATTGCAAGAAAAACAAAGAGCAACACTGGTCTATATTTGATTCATTTCATCTTCTTTCTGTCTTTTCCTTATTATATGGGTCCATTCTTTCTTGATGGAGCGGAATATAATGCAGGCTTTAGAATGTGATAGGAATGAGTGGCAGAGTGTGATTCACATGGGAATCATGTGCATCAAAGTACCATATAGTATACGTAAAATGAAGCTAACATGTATAAATGTACAAAAAAAGAGAATTAATATGGCAGTTCCAAACTGAAGGTTTTGCAAAGCAAAAGAACTGAAGCAAAAAATAAATAAATAGATTATCCACATTGAAGTACTAATTTGGAACTTACAAAGCATTCCATCATCATCACTGTTTGGACCATCATCGCCATTGTCCTGCACAGAACATAATTGGTTTAGATGGCAAAATAGCTGTCTCCCTCATGGATTAATACTATATAGCAGCAAAGATCAACTTACCTCCACATCATCCTCAGAGTCCATATCAGCTGCGAAAATCATATGATCTTGTGAGAGACATGGAAAAATAAGTTGAAAACAAAATTCCAAAGTGTAGCCTTTTAAAATAATAATTGGATATGTTAAGAGTATTGTTTCATGCCAGTAAGACTTAAGAGGCATGTAGATACCACACCGCTGCTTAAATCAGTGAGTACAAGATTAATGCTAATCCAAAGCTTACTGGTAGTGGTAAAATACTTCCAGTAATATTAAATAGTTGCTCGTATCAGTTATCAAACTCACAGTGAACACAGGACACGGGGATGATATAGGGGAAGGGGTTGGGGAGAAAGAAAAGAATCCCATATTCTTGATTCATTAGATCATTGTATATCCATGTGTCTGAATGTGGATGTGGGGATGTCAGAAGTTTAGGTATCCAAGAAATTTAGCACCATTATATGGCTACTCCATTAGATGATCCGATAACTATCAAACACAACACAGATGATCCAATGTACATATCCTTCGCTTGCTTGATACAAAAGATTGTAGATAAGTTTCTAGAACATACAGACTTATCTGAAGGATGCTAAGGGAGAAGAAAAGGAAATAAAGTCAAATACAAAGATGTGGCTCCATCAAATACATTACAGTTTAGCCAGAAGGCTTGATTTGCACTTCTTTTCTTTTTCTTTATCCTCTCCTTTGTTCTCCTTCAGGCTAAACAGATAGTTGGGATTCAAATTTTTCAGTGACAAACAAGATTGGACAAGGCAACTTTCTTAAAAGAAATCTTCTATTTTAACAATCATAACAAATAAAGGTGCCCTAAAGCTAAGAAAACATGAATGTAGATGTCTTTAACTTTCAGTTGTAGTTGAAGGTAAACAAAACTGAAGCCCAAGTAAAATCAAATGAATGGTTAAAACCATAATGAAAGTTGTGCCACTGTTGACTTTGACTTTTTTCTCCTACCAAGTTGACAAAAATCTGATTTGACACTGTGTTAGTAAGTTTGGATGGAAACTTTGAAAGGGAGGTGAAGTGAACTTTCAATTACTGAGGTAGAGAAATTTGAAAGAGAGGGGGGTGATAATAACTTTTGTTCGTGAGTTAAGGAGAGAGAAAGTGGGGATTATTTTCCACCCATTTCTCTCACGTTGAAAGAGAAACCAACAAATAAGAGTTTTGGGAAGAAAACAATTAACATCCTCCAAAATACTTTCTTTTCCACCCTTTTTTAAAACGCACAAACACTGTGTGAGATCATAGATGAACTTATAGAACCTCAGAAGATCCAAAAAGGCCATAAACAGAAGACAATTATAGAGCACAACTCCTTTTATAATTGCAATAGAATGCTTACTATATCAAATAAAATAAATAGTAAAAGCTCTCTCTTAGAAGGTCAAATAACATGACCAAGTTTCTAAATGTTGTCAAATTTGAGAAAAAATACATCAGATTACTCCTAGTAAGATTCTGGATATACTTACAATTTGCCGACTCTTCATCTTCATCGCACCATTTGTTCCAATCAACCTTAAGGTATGGAGCAGGTTTCTCTTCTGACTTCAACAGTCTTTTCCACCAACCCTTCTCCTCCTTTTGGATTGAGCATAGTATGTTCCTTAACCCAACATTACTTTTACAGCCCTGCAAAAAAAAAAAAAAAAAAAAAAAAAAAAAAAAAAAAAATAAAAAAATAAAAAAATTTGAAGCCTTATCAACACAAACAATTTTGATTTTAAACTAAAAATCAAAAATTGAAAAGCATGTACAATATGCGCACAACCATATGCAGCAATTGAATTGTTGCTCTTGCGCTAAATATTCAAATTTTCCGAGTAGAAAGTCTTTTAATCTCTCTAAGACGTGAGAAATATGTTAATACGAAACAGTTATGCAAGTTGATGGTCTTGTACTTGAAAAATGAGATGTTCAAGGAAAAAATCTTCTTCCTACAAAGCAAAGAACCTCAAAACTAAAAAAACAGTTTCTTTTAGCCTTTTCCTTTTTTTTATACAAATGTTTAACAAATAAAGAAAGAACTTCATAAGCAACTGACCTGGGGTACAATTTTTCCATAAAGTTCCAAACTGAAGTCAAATGATTCTCCTTTCACCCCCAAAGCAGAAAAACTAAAATAACCCTGAGACTCACATTTTATTGAAACATTTTTTGCATCGGGTAAAGCAATTGTCAGGTAAACCTTATCAGAGCGCTGAGCCCAAAGAACCTCTGGATGGCGTCTGCATGGTTGAACAGATCAAATCAGACACTACCAAACAATTCAACTCACCATAACTCTAACCCTTTTATGAGCGCAGCCAAACAGAGCTACTTCAAGAAATGGCAGCATTTATCAGCAAGAGAAATATACATTCTTGAAAGCACTAGAATTCCTTCAATCCATAGGTATAAATTTTAGACAGGTAAGTTCTAATATGGTTTTAGTTTCCATCAATTCTGTTCAATCCAATCTCACACAATCCATTCATGTGAAGATTTGCCGCATTTGAGTGGGTTTCACTACCAATACAGACTACAAACACAGTATGATTACAAGAATATGAAGAATAATGAAAATTGGGACCACAGGTGAAGTACTTCATGAAATGATAAATTCCATAGACATCAGAAATATACCTACAGCCTGCTGAAATACACATGGAGCCAATATACCACATAATCAAACATTATATGGTCAAACAAAAAATACAAATAATTGGTTCGCATTTTACTTTACGGAAAAATAAAGTACCCAACCTCCACTTATTATATATATATATATATATATATATATATATATATATATATATATATATATATATATATTGTGTCAATGACATCACAATCCACCCAAATTCAATCCACACAAATTTTATTTGCACAATATATATATATATATATATATATATATATACACTATTTATTTATATATGTATATAAATTAAAATTACTTACAGGTCCATAGAGATTGATTGCAACGATGCGGAGATTACTACTCGTATACGGGATCTGATTAGACTACTTTAGTTCAGTTTCTCTGCGGGCTTAAAGTGAAGTGAATCAGCCCTAACTTGAACAGAACCCAGATACATGTTGCAATTAGTTGCACATATGGTCCCGTAGTTACATATAATTATAACTTGACCCCTTGTTTTTTTTTTACTTTTATTATTAATTCTCTTTTTCCATAACAGTACACCCTATTTATCGGTTTGGGAAAGGAGAAAAAACAAAGAAAGTAAAACTTAATTACTCAAAATGTGACGCCCCCAAAATTAGGTATCGTCACCCATCTTGGCCGCCACTTTATATAAGACATAAATTCAAATACAAACTTATTAATATATATAAGCGCAGTATAATCTGATATAAATCGCGAAATGAATACAAATATTGTCTACTAGATATTATACAAACTCAAAAGGAAATTCTCATTACAACTATTATCACACTATTTCACGTATAATAGTGAGGACTACTAATCTTATCCTCCTGACCATTACTCTGCTCCCCGACTCGTCTCAAATTTATGTTCTCATTTCAAGAAGAAAACGGTGAAAGAAAAAGTGAAATCAACTAAATTTCAAGAAGAAATATTATGGTCAAGATAAACGCAGAATAAATTATCATTAATTTTCAACAAATGTTAAACCGATAAAATACAATAGACAACAAGTTTTAATCATAATTGGAATAAAGAATCCATAAAAAAAAGTCAAGTAGAAAATAAAATCTACTATCTTTTATGATTTAAAGGCTTTTTCATCATTGTTATAATATTAGATCAGCTTTAATGAATAAACCACAATATCTAATCATCTCTGTACTACTGATCGCCGATTTTCATCAAATTATCGATGGCCATTGATATATACCGAATCACCCTCAATATAATCATACCAAAAATTATCCACCATCGCATTACGCGCTAATCGGCGACTTTCATTACATCATTTATATCAATGTCACGATTATACCGAATTAATCCTCATTATAATCATACTAAGTTTCATCTACGCACGTAAAGTTCAAAAGATAACTTTCAACATAATATAAACATGGAGGACGATGACAATGATGATATAAAAATTCAATAAAAAAAGTTCAAGAATTAATTTATCAGTGAATTATTAACGTCCAAATTTCACAACAAGACATTGTTTTGTAGAAAGAAAATTCAAGAACGATCAAGAATATTTTCATGAAAAAATATCTTTGGATGAGCAAGAAATATCGCCGATATTCCACTAATTTCATGGAAAGATAAGTTTCAAAGTTTTAACCAACCCAGATAATAAAGAATGGAATAACAAAAGAAATCACCACGCACGCAGATTTCGTGATGATGCGTTATTCCAATGTAATAATAATAACGGAACCAGGGTCAAATTGAAATTCACAATCGATGCGACGATCCAATGTAATAATAAATCTTTGAATAATAATAAACAATGAAACAAGCGGGTGTAAAGAAACACACGCACAAAGATATTCCAATGTAATAATAAACGCGGAATAATAAACAATGGGCAGGTCAAATTGTAAAAAAACACATGTATGCGATATTCCAATGTAATAATAAAGAATGGAATAATGTATAAGAAGATCACCAAGATAGTGATTCAGCATTATACTGAGTTATTCCAATGTAATAAATAAGATTGGAATAATATAAGATTTCACCAAGATAAGTAAGATGCTGGCGTATACAAGTATGTATAGGATATGCCACTTTTTTTATGTTATTCCAATGTAATAATAATGAATTAATAATGTAAGTTTCTCTTCTTAATAAAGAAGAAGAACACTTTTACTTTTAAGACAACAAAAATAATACCCCTTACCTTAAAAAGATTAATCGAATATCAAAGTAGTGAAGACTGTAATACTCTTCTTCTTTTCTCTCTATGATTTTCTCTATAAACTTCTCTCTATAATTTCTCTCTGTAGTTTGGTTAATTCGTAAAGAAAATAATGAAGGAATGAAATTTCTATTTATAGGAAAATAGAAATCGTAGTAATTAATCCATGAACTATCCAGATTGATTTACTTTTAATCTGACTCATTCATATTTAAAGAAAATCTTTTAAATAAAATATCATATATTTTATTTATATAAAAATATTTTACTACGCAAAACACTACGCAACACTACGCAAAACACTATTCAAAACTACGATAATAAAATATAATATATTCTATTTATGAATAAACTTTAATAAAGATTCTCGCTTTTATATAAAAGATGCTTCATTTTATTACGTTAATAATCTGAATAAAATAAAACGTCATTATTATCGCTTATAATAATTCATATTATTAATCGACAATAATGAAATGTTGAGTGACTTTCACATAAAGATCAATAATCAATACTGGTGTCTTACTACGCAACCACACGACATCGTCATTTTTTACTACCGAAGTAGTTCAACAAGATTCACGGTAGAAAACTTCCGCCGTTATTTCAATAAAATATTTTTGTCGTTTTCTCAATCAAATAATAATAATGTCGCGTGGGTCCACCAACGATTGAAATGCATCAGAATAATATTCCCGCTAAACCGAATATTTCTCACCAATCGAATATAATATAACCAAACTGATACTTTCTAAAATTTATAAATACTACCCACAACTATAATATTATCTCAAATTCACACCATAATATTAAAAATTATTTCGACAAAATTTAAATCTTTATTGATAAAATCTGAGGTCTCACACAAAATATAAAAACAAAAATTATGGGCTTTAACATTAGAATGAGAATAAGAATTATGTTCGGTCAGAACGATAAATTACTTTATTTTGATCGATGAAAGTTTATTTTTAAGTTTGTTGATCGGAAACATTCATTTAAATATATGAATAGACATTTTATTAAAATGTTGATTTCTTTCCTTTTTAAGAGCATGTTCGAAAAATAACTTATAAGTTGGTCGTTACTATTCACTTATTGAGTGATGACTTATTTTTGTAATTATAAGTTAAGTTTTAAGTAAAAAAAAATAATAATAACTATTTTGCCCTTTTTTATTTTGTCTCTTTTTCTATTGTCATTTTTAATAATGTTTACATTTATTTTAAGTTATAAATCATTATAAGTTGAATACTTTTATAACTTGTTTTAACTTAATTTTTAATTTATAAATCAAATTGATACCTTCTACTTATAAATTCTAATTTAAAATAACTTATATTTTAACATATAGTAATTCTCGAACATGCAACAAGTCCATTCCCTCAAACCAAACAAACCAAACATCTCGTTATAAATAAGTCATTTATATGTGTTGTTAGTAAGTTTATAATAAGAAATTAAATTTTATATTTAAGTCAATAAGTAACCATTATATTAGTTTTTATTATATTTATAATTTAAAGGGTATAAGCTAAATAAACACGTCTAATAAATATGTGGTATTAGCTTATTATGGTTATATTATATTTTTATTACATTTTAAGACTCATTTTAATTTAAAAAGATCATTAAAATTTAATTTTAAGGTTCTTATTTTTGAAAAAAATAAAATTTATAAGATAAATATGTTTTTTATAATATTTAATTAATTGTATTGACTAAATTAAATAAACTTATATTTGAAATGTCACAATTTGATTTGAAAAATCGAAATGAGCTCTTTAGTGAAAATTGAGCAGTCAAGGCAATATTAATAGATAAATATTACTTATGAAATACTCTCTTCATACAGATAATAAAAAATTCCCACAAAAGCCGTATAAAATATTCTTTTATATAAATAATATTTTCCTATTAATATAACAAGAAAAACATTTAAATTATATTTGTTTGCAAAGTTTCTAAGTATAAATATGTTCAAGTGTCTTTAATAAATTTTAAATTATAATTTAATTTTTAAATTAAAATTATAATCACTTAATTATATTAGCGGGCCGGGGTAGTGTGAAAAAGTCGCGAATAAAAAAAGCAGTTGTTCGCCATTTGACTTAATAGAGGAGGTTTAAAGTGGACTATAAGTTCTAAACCGAAAAAAAAAAACAACTCCATAAATTAAGTGAAGCGTCTTTCTTGCCCCCACTGGTATCAAAGGCTCAACGATGACGTGCTCCGATGCCTCTTCTTCTCTGATTCGTCTTAACATTGGTAAATTTTGTGGATTGAATTCTTATCTGAATTGACTAAATTAGTCTCATCTAAGTTGTTGAAACCCTAAATTAGAAACTTGTAATTCACAAGTTGTTCAATCTTCAGTATTTTTACTCTGATCAATAAACCATAATCTTCATAATTAGGTAAATTCAAGTCATGTTTTGGATGATAATATTTCTCTTGATATTCATGTACGTGTGAATTATTGATACCATGAAAACACACATATATAAGCTCAGATTATAGCTGAAATATATAGTGACAGAATGTGGTGCATATTGTGTTTGTTTTACAGGAGGAACGAAATTTTGCACAACAACTGATACGTTGACCCGGCGAGAGCCTGAATCAATGCTTGCTGCAATGTTCAGCGGTCGCCACACAGTCTCTACAGACTCTCAGAAGGTATATATAGTACTACTTAAGCATACTACATTGTTTTGTGGTTTTCCCCTTTAAATCTAAATGTCTTTTGCGCACTAGTATAAATATGCATTTTTTCTAAAGCTGTTATAGGCTTTATGCACACATTGTGACCTTTTGCATCTTATTATTATTACCCCAGCTTAATTTTAATTTTAGAGAGGGTTTCATGTGGTATCGTCTGTTACTTTATGTCAGGACAGTTTGATATATCTCATGTTAGAGTTTGCAATGGATTTGTATTCTTTCATACATATGAACCAAACACTCTCCTTTGATAACACTGATTTTTGCAGGGTTACGTCTTTGTTGACAGGGATGGGAAACATTTTAGGCATATCTTAAATTGGTTGAGGGATGGTGTAGTCCCTACACTTAGTGACTATGAATACTCAGAGCTTTTGCGGGAGGCAGAGTACTTTCAGCTTCTTGTAAGTCATTCTTGCTTTGAGTTTGATGATTCATGCCTGGTTGTTTAGCTCGTTTTGAACATTGCGAGTTTTCCATTTTTCCTCATTAATGTCATTAATTTACAGAGTGCTATTGCAATTCTGAAATATTTGCTTGAGACTTGGGTGTAATAGATGATGATGACCATCAAGTCTTCCAAACTGGTCTCCGTACTAGTACTGTTTATTCTTAGCTTTTTGGCTTTTCTTTTTAATTGGTTTTAGTTTTTGAGCAGAAATTTCCAGTTTTGACAGATGCATGGTTTTATTTATCTTTGATTCTGTAGCATAATCAGGTATCATTATGTACTGCAAAGGGTGGTGAAACCCATATGTAGGATCAGTATATTAATATAGGGCAGAAGGGATAAAAAAATATGTAGAGTTCAAAAACGACTGAGGTGGAGGAAAACCCAATATCAATGCACTCTAAACCCAATACCATTGACAAAGTAAAATAAAATAAAATAAAATAATAACAATAATAATAACAAAAAATACTACTGTTCTTATTAATAGATCCCTCTACAATTCCATGAAAGCCAATATGCAACCAAGTTATACCACTAGATGGTTCAAAGTATCTGCCATTGCACCGAAATATCGGCATATTAATTAGGTATTGGTCGGTGCCAAATCGCAAACAGGAATCGCAAAATTAATTATTCATGTAAATGGTAATTTTCAGTGAAATTTCGGCAACTTGGCATAATGTAGCGGCTTCGGACCAAATAAAGAATAAATCACGTTGTATAGGAGAGCAACGCCACCAAAAAAATAAAATTGAATATGTGAAAGCTAAAAAAGGGAGACGACAAAAGAGAACGAACCTCTCTCTATACATTATACCTAAATTGTACCTATGTAGTACCTAGTTAAGTATACCTTAAAAAATGAAATAATATTGTACTTCAAATATACTTAGTTATGCCTTAAAAAATGAAATAAAATTGTACTTTAAATATACTAAGTTAATTTGTACTTAAAATGTACCAATATAATCACTGTTCGAAATTGCGCTCGAGGCGTGCGCCTCGTAGCGAGGCGGAAGAAAGAGATTGCGAGGCGGGCGCTTATTCTGGAATCGGGGAGACGAGCTCCTTTTTCTGAAGCTTACGCCTCGTGGCGTTGCGCCTCAAGGCGTCGTGAGGCGTGCGCCTCGATTTAGCTTAAAAAAAATCCTAAGGCTTAATATCAGAAGACTTACCGAAGAGCGAAGACTGGGCGACTGCTTATTTCTCCTCTTCGCGACTACTACGACTGAAGACTTTCACCAGGTATTCTTCTTCTTCTTCTCCCCCTCTTCGGCTCTTCCTCTGACGTCTCTGTTTTATTTTTCTTTTCTTCCTTGCGACTCGCCTCTCTGTTTTCTTTTTCTTTTTTTTGCTTCTTCTTCTTCTTCTTCTTCTTCTTCTCCTCTTCCTCTGGCGTCTTTGTTTTCTTTTTCTTTTCTTGCTTCTGCTTCTCTGTTTTCTTTTTCTTTTTCTTTTCTGTTTACTTCTGTTTTGTTTTCTTCTGAGTTCTGAATGTTGTAGATGGGCGTCTCTGTTTTTTTTCCCAACAATGTAGTCCTCTGTTTTCCTTCCATTCACAATAGTGCTTGACTGCTTGTAATTCGTCTCTGTTTTAAGTTTTACTACTGTTATTGTTATTGACTGCAGGTGATTTTAAGTTTTAAATTTTTTATTAATCCCAAATGTATCACAATAGTGCTTGACTGCTTGTATTGATTTTACCAAACAGTTTTTGTTGTGTACTTGAGAGAATCTTGATGCGTTGCTCTGTTTGTGTTTTCACTTTTCATTAATTTCTTTTTGAACAAAGATAGCATATGATAATTCCATTTAGTTTTTTAGACTGTCAATAACAATATCATTATTTGTGTACATGAATTGCTAATGTCACCAAAATAATTAGTTAGGAATAAGGATTGACAAGTTTATAACAGTGGTCTTGATCTTGGTCATCATGTTAATGTTGTTGGTGATGCCCTGTGAACCGATTCCACTTTCTTTCAGTCCCTGAATCACAATCAAACATAAATTTTGTTATCAAAATGTTAACATGAGTACATGACTAGTGTTGTCCACAATTTTGTTATCAAAATGTAATAACAATTTTTTTTATTATTACAGTGATTTATTATTATGGTTAGGAAAGATCCAGCTTGAAAATATGGCATCGCAATCCCGGGAGTTAATAAAGCTCATTTATATGTGGAATGCAATTTTTGTAAGAAAATTTGTAAAGGAGGATTACAAGGCTGAAAAATCATCTTGTAGGTAATCATAGTAATGTTGAGGCTTACTAAAAAGTACTAAGTGAAGTGAAGGAAGAGCTTGCTTCATATATGACGAAAAATATGGACTCCAAGGAGGAAAGACAAAGAAATGAAACTGAAAAAATACAAAGTGGGTCTTATTTCCATCCTTGGGAGGTTCAAGTGTGGGTAGTGCCTCCGCGAGGGGAGTTCGGGGACCCATGGACAGATTTGTTGTAGACGTTGATGCTGTTGATGATGATGTTACTACAAATCGTACCGTATTTTCAAAGGAGGCTCGTAATGCAGTCTGTCTTGATATTGGTAGATTCTTCTTTGAAAACGGGATTCCCATTAATGTTGCAGATAGTCCTTCATTTATAAATATGTGCCGGTCAATTGGGAACTATGGTCGTAGTTTGAAACCCCCTACTCCATACGAGCATAGCTCTTGGATATTGAAGGAGGAAGAGAAGATTACAAAGGCCTTTGTTGAGGAGGTAAAGAAGACTTGGGCACATACGGGGGTGTCAATCTTGTCGGATGGTTGGAAAGATATTAGTGGAAGACGATTAATAAACTTTCTTGTAAACAACCCCATGGCACTGTATTTTTGAAATCTGTTGATGCATCTGATGCAGTTAAAGATGCTAATTTGATGTTTAAACTACTTGATGAGGTTGTTGAGGAAGTGGGAGAAGACCTTGTCATTCAAGTAGTCACTGACAATGCATCTAATTATAAGGCGGCGGGGAGGATGTTAATGGAGAAGAGGCCACGTATGTGGTGGAATTGATTTGATGCTTGAGAAGCTTGGAGAATTGTCTCAACATAAAAATACTTTGACAAAGGCAAAGAAGGTAATTACTATTAATAATAATAATAGTAATTATAATAATAATAATAATAATAATAATAATAATTTATTATTATTATTTTGTTATAGTTTTTTTATTTAATGAATACTTGAATTATTATTATTTTTTGATAAATGTCATTATGTAATTGTAGATAAGCAACTTCATATATAATCATGGATGAGTCTTGGCATTGATGAGGGCCAACACTAATAAAGACCTTGTTCGGCCAGCCGCTACTAGATTTGCCAATACTTATTTAACTTTGCAGAGTATGCATAGTTTGAGACAGCCTCCAGGAGTGGGCAAATTGTGCTTGGGCAAAAAAACCTGAAGGTAGAGAGGCGAGAAAAATCATTTTAAGTGAGGAATTTTTGGGGTAGTGTGGGATATGCAATTATGAACACAAAACCTCTAGTAAGTATACTGAGGATGGCAGATTCAGAGAAGGTGCCAGGAATGAGATTTTTATATGGTACAATGGACAATGCAAAAGAAGAAAAGAAGAGATGGCCAAAAATTTGGATAATGAGGAAGGGGCATATAAAGAAATATGGAGCATAATAGATGCTAAGTGAGACAATCAGTTGCATCGGCATTTGCACGCTACTGCATATTTTTTGAATCCTCATTTTCAATATGATGACAATTTCTGTGCAAATACGGAAGTTAAGGTTGGATTGTACACTTGTATGGACAAGCTAATTCCTAACTACGAGGAAAGAGAGAAAGTTGATATGCAATTGGATGCATTCCGATTGAGACAAGGGTTATTTGGCTACACAAATGCCAAAAAACACGTATGAAAACGTGTTCCTGTAAGTACTGGCCGATTAATGTATGTATATGCTTTCATTTTGATTAAACGTGTTCTCGATAAGTACCACAGTCTTTGGGAAGATTGATATATGTTTTAATATTGATCCAGTTGATTGGTGGATTGCATTTGGAGATGAAGTTCCAGAATTAAGAAACTTTGCAGTGAAGATTTTGAGTTTGACTTGCTCATCTTCCGCGTGTGAGCGTAATTGGAGTACTTTTAGTCAGGTATTTATTAGATACAAATCATTTATATTTTATATTCTCAAATATATTTATTAATATTTTATGAGATATCACTAATGCTCAATTACTTGTAATATAGATACATACAAAGAGAAGGAATCGACTGTCCGCATATAGGCTTAACTCATTGGCTTACATTATGTACAATAAAAAATTGAAAGATCGACAAATTAAAAAAAGGCACTAGCGGCAGAAGAGGATCCATTTGTTGTTGATAGTGTGTCATCTGATAATGAGTGGGTTGCGGGGGGAAATGATGAAAATATCTCGGAAGTGACTTATGGGAATGATGATATGGAGGAGGGTGAAGGGACTCATGGGAATGAAAAGACAGTTGGAGGAGAAGAGACTAATGTGAGGGAAATTACACTTGGAGGGAAAGGGACTCAGGGAACAACTAGTAAACAAGGAAGTCATAAGAGAAAGAGAAAGACTTTACAGAACTAAAACAAAAGGTTAGTGCCATTACTTAAGTTGTCTTTAAAGTGTTCTTTAAAAAAGCATACTCATTTGGATTAAATATATATTCACTAGTTTATTTATAGATAAAGGGAAAGGATTGCAATTGGTAGATGAAGATCCGGAGTTTGAGGATCTTAGCACTGACAATGAGGAGGATGATATAGCTATTAGATACGATGATGATTTCATGGAGGATCGTCTTAGTGATGATGATGGAGATGATGGTGGGGATGATGATTTAGGATTTGATCCATTTTTCAAGCCGCTAGATTCAAATGATACACTACTTTTATAGTGTTGAATTTGATGTTATGTTGTTTTGATGTTTTGTTATGATACATTAAGGTGACGTTGGTTATTTATGTCTTTTATGACCTTGATTATAATGATGGATTATTTTATGATTTTATTAGCATTTTCTTATAATTTTTTGGAGACTTTTTCGTTTTTAAATCGAGGCTTCTGCCTCGCTCCGCCTCGAAGCTTACGCCTCGCCTCGTCTGGAGAAAAACGCCTCGTATCGCTTTTAGCTTTTTCGAACATTAAATATAGTACCTAGTCAAGTATAACTTAAAAAATATAAAAAAAATATAATTCATATAACTAGTTATGCTAAATTGTACTTAAATTATAATTAAATTGTATCTATATAGTACAAAGTTAAGTATAACTTGAAAAAAATTGCACTTAAAATATACTTAGTTAAGTTAAATTGTACTTAAATTATACCGAACATGTGTGCTTAACCATTTGAGTTAAAGACAACATCAATATCAACTTTACTCAAACGTAAAATTGATTAAACATATATGCAAAATGTTTATTTTATCATTCAGACAATGTTATGTGCACTAGATAGTGTTTTTAGTGAACTTCATTGATTCTTATTATTTTCTTCATATTTTCTTTTTACTTTTTTTAAGCTTCTAACTAGCCAACAAAGCATATCGCCCGTAACTGCTACCGAAACCGATACCTAGTCTAAAAATGACTTTCCAAAACATAGGCCCACTACCGATACTTTGAACCCATCAAGAGAGAAATAGAATTGGCATAAAAATCGTATCTTTTTGGAAAATTTCATCTCTAAAAACAAGTTGTTCTTCATATTTCTCACAAGCTCCAAATAAGTCTTGACAAAATTTGCATACTATTAGCTTGGTATGGATCAAAGATTAGTCAAGCTTCTCTAGGTCTACAATGTAAAAATTATATCTTATATTTCTTTGATAGCTCTCAATAAGTTGATTTTGTTATGCAAGAATTTTCTCATCAATGCACCAACACAGAAGAATACAGGAATTTCATACATATTGTATTTTGTTTGTCTTTTCATTCATGTGTTTTTTGCTTTAAAGTAAGTTTTGTTATTTCTCAACTCTTTAAAATGAAGTGTCCCTGTCACTTAATGTACTTCGAAGGTGTCATAACATTTTAACCAAACCTTCCATGTTTAACTACAGGGACTAGTAGATGAAATTATGGCAGTTTTGAATAAAAGGAAGGAAGATGAGGAGTTGAATACCGAGTTGACACGTACTGATATCATCAAATGTATACAGTCCGAAAAAGTCAGATTCAGAGGAGTGAATCTTTCTGGTCTTGATCTTTCTAAACTGGTAAATATCCCATTACTATATCTTTCTGAGCTGGTTATGTTACCATATCTACTCTGGTCTTTCATCTATACTAGAGTATACCACACCTATAAGTTATCTTTATAAGGGATAAAAATGGGCATCTTTCATAAAGGATTTCCTAGCCGGAGGTGCTTGTTTTTTGTGGGAACCACACCTACTATAAGGCTTACTTTAGGATGGCAGGATGAACAGAAAGTGCTTCCAAGTCTATACGTGTACGCTTTTCCCAAATGATTACTTAAACTTAGATGCTTAACTTTATAATAGTGAAAGACGTAATAATAAATGGCTGAAGGTACTGGCTGTACTTATTCTCGTTCTGTTTCAAAATCTGCAGGACTTGTCATATGTGGACTTCAGTTATGCTTGCCTCAAAAATGTATTCTTCTCACGTGCTAACCTTCAGTGTGCCAAATTCCGGGTGGGTCTTTTTGTTAATGTAATGTAACCGGTTCTTCTGTATATGAATTATTATCACTAGTTCGTAAAACTGATATGTAAATAGGCTCTATACTTCTCTTGTTAGCAGTTCTATGATGCCGTGATGCTATAAGCAGGTTGTGTTTTCATGGATCATGTGCACTATGCTTGATTTGACTCTGCTTGTATCATGAACAATGTTATCTAATTGTCTCCCAAGTAATTATTTTCATTTACTTGAATCGACAGTTAAAAACGTTTGGTTTTTGTTACAGGATGTGGATGCTGAGGGTTCAATATTTCATAATGCAACATTGCGCGAGTAAGATTCTGCTAAACACTTCTACTAAGTTGTATTTTAGCTTGTACGCCTCGAAGTTCCTGGAACAATACTGTCTTATATTCCCACATTTTTTAATGGAAGTATCATTCCATCCTTTCTGTCAGTATGTACTCCCATCATCCGGCTTTGGACATTCCCATTTGATTCTTACTCAATTTAAGAAAATATTAAGATTGGTGTAGAAGTTCAAAACCAGCCTTTAGTTGGACTTTAGAGTTCTTTTATTTCAAAATAATGATAAATTGATGTTTCATTTATAAGTTAAAACTTAGAGGACTTGATCGTTCAACACCCCCAAACAGAAAGAACAACTACTAAACCTGGAAAGAGGGAGTACTTGGTACTTTACATGGATTGCCACCTGAAATGATTTTTTCTTGCCTAGGAAAGATGTGAATTCACAGGGGCAAATCTTCGTGGAGCTTTATTAGCTGGAACTAATCTTCAAAGTGCAAACTTACAAGGTTATTTACTTCCCTTCTAGTTTATGACTACTCATAAAACTTTATAACTTTGTCTAGCTCATGTAATATTTTAAACATTTAAGCTTTAGAAGTGGAATGATGAGCAGCAACACTTGGATCCCTATAATTGTAGAGCCCGGAGTTTGTGGGATTTCCAAATCTCAACCACAAACATTTGTTCAACATCCCTTCAAATGTGGCTTCGTCTTTGAAACTTATGTGGCCGATCTATCTGATCTGCTCTGAATTTATAGCTAGACCAGACCTATTATGGCCATGGGTTAGGCAGTAAGTAATATGTTTCCCACTTCTCTCCTTAGAAGTATCTGAATGGCCATCCAGCTCTGTGTGTGTTTTTACATCTGCCCTGTATTTTACTCTTTTACTCTTTCTTGACATTGAATCCTCAAATCTTTATTAATATCTTTCAGGCTTATTTAGCTTTCTTATCTTGTCAAAAATTGACCGGTGGTTCTTGTTTGAAACTCTCAGAAATGAGTTTTTCCTTTTAATTTTTTTTTTATGTAACTTATGGACTGAAGTAATATTTATATTGTGTTGTGCAGATGCTTGCTTGATAGATTGTAGCTTATGTGGGGCAGATCTGCGTTCTGCACACCTACAGGTTTATCATCTTCAAGTCTCTAATGGATTATTCAAGTTATACATTTTTTTTTCTTTTAATTGTTTGTTAGTCCCACTAAGCATATTTATGCTGGCTATCTTTAATTGGTGTCCTCTCTGTCTTTATTCTTGGGCGGGGAAATTGGTTGACGTTATCTCCTCAAGACCTCTATTTTTAAAAAGACTGTCAATAGCTTGTGTGCACTATTTTTTAGTTATATGGTTTCTATATTCAACCCACTTAGTTACTGGGCAAAAGCCTGACGACAGTTTTGAAGTATCTGTACCAGAAGTCCATAGGAATCTATATGGGATGATATTGTTAATTCTATTAGTTTCCTCTCTTTTCTTTTTCTTTTTTTAATTTTTTTTATCAGCTGTTAGTTCCATTAGTGTTGACCTACAGAGAAGACTGTTTATATACTATCTACAACAGGAATATTAACAATGCAAAACGGGTAGCGAGACATTGATATTTGATACAACCATAGTGGATAGTAATGGCTTCATCTATAAATAGTTCATCATGATACATTGACATTGTTTGTATGAAGATTCTTCTATCCGAAATCCTGAACATGTCTTTTTAAGCAGCATTCATTTTTTAACTTGAGCTATGAATTATTTTCTTGGAAACTGCTCGGATTAATTTGTTTCCTTTTATTTATTTAAATATATTTAAACATGTACCTCTATATTTTCAGACGGCGGACTTAACTAATGCCAACTTGGAGGGAGCTAATCTTGAAGGAGCGAACTTAAAGGTAAAACCTCCATCAGCCTTGTTGTAGTGTATATCTTCCAAATATTTTTACTTCTAAAAGATAAATTTTACATCTGTTTATGTTATCCAAAGTGAAAGAAAGAGAGTTATAAAGGCCTAAAGTAATCACTTGAGATTATTTGATTTGTATAACTTGAAGATAGCCATATTATGTTTGGGTAGTTGCCAAGATTGAATATAAAGGACCAATGATCAACAAGTGTTATTCTATATGGTCATGTTGTCGGAAAAGTAATATATATCTATATATGCATTTATTCTATTTTCTTGTTCTTGGTGTTTAATTTAAAGTATTTTATTAACAGTCATTTATTTGGAATATCTTTTCTAGTTTTATCATTCTAGTTCATTATATATATATATATATATATATATATATATATATATTCAGTCCGCTTCTCCAGTGAATTGGAAGGAGCGAACTAAGAACGAACCGGCTATAATGACGGGTTTTTCCGTCACTATAGCATAGAAAGCCGGTTTTTTATGCTATAGCGACGGAAAAAACCTTCGTTGTAGCCGGTTCGCTCATTGTTCGCTCCCTCCAGTTCGCTGGAGATGTTTATCATTCTAGAATCTAGTTTTTGTTCTCGCTGTTGGTAAAAAATTGTGACGGGATATTTATCTCCTCCTCCCCCCAGCCATCAAACACAAACAATATAGTAATATTTACTTCAACATAAGTATTTATTCTCCTTTTCTGGGGGTTAAAAAGTTTATTTTGAGCTTATAAAGTTCTTGGCATTCATTTGATTAGTACTTGGGTTTCAGGGTGCAAAGTTATATAATGCCAATTTGAAGGGTGCAAATCTTCAACGAGCTTATCTACGGCATGTGAATCTTCGTGATACTGTAAGTTCATAGATACAACTGAACACAACACTTCTAATTTGCTTAAAAAATTTATTAAATTTTCTGAGATCCTTGAACTTTTGCAAACCTACATTCCATATGCTTCCATGATGTCTTTCAGTATATGAATTGGAATGCAGGATCTCTTTTTTGAATCTATATCTATTCCATGGTCCTTGTGTCATTATCCTACTTATATTAATAGGTTGTACAGTTCATTTGAAATTATTGGAGGGAAAGCGAAGGACTAGTTGTAGGGATAAGAATCTTAGATCTTATATAGTTATACTTGAAAGTGTAAGTAGAGTAATAGGGCCCTATTAATGGACTGATGTCATAATAGGTGGTGATGTGACCCTATTAACTCTTTTGTGAGTTAGAAGAATTGAGCTCTTTTAGGAGTCGCTGGATCATCTTCTTTTGCACTACTAGTTTGTTAGGCATTTTTTGTTTTGTTTTGTATTGGGGGTGGGGAAGTTTTTTGGTCTGTTTGGTGTTCAGCGGGTGATGCCATGTTTGATCACAAATGTTTTTAAGCTTGGAAAGGTGCTAGGATTTCTAAAAGATGGAGAAAGAAGTGGGATGTGGAGAAAGATGGAGAAAGGTGCTAGGATTCCTAAAAGATGGATATTTCAGTAGAGAAGCCGGAGATATTTTGACAATGACAAGTTGGCAATTCAAATCAAAATTTATTTTTTGAGCTTGTTATTTTTTAAATATTTTTTTTCAACAAAATGAGAATTTCTGGGGTCAATTGATTGATTTTCTGGGGAACTGTAGTATAGGGGCTCTCTGAGTTTTGTTTGGTGGGTGTATAGTGTATACTGTATAGAGCTTTTATTGTTGCAGGCCGTGTTTTTTTGTATCGCATATACTAGGTTACCGACCCCTTTTTGGTGCCTTTTGAATATATATTCTTATCAAAAGTTAAGATAGATTGAACTCTTAGGAGGAGATTCTATTCAGTTATAAATTATAATTTGTTCAATTTTGGTGTTGTGAATAGTCAAACTTTCATGTGGGACTATATATATATATATATATATAGATATTTCCCCCTTTTTCCTTTTGGGGGGGATCCGTAACAGATTTACTTTATGCTTGGTCACAGCAATTGGAAGGTGCAAAGCTTGATGGTGCAAATTTGCTCGGTGCAATCAGATGACAATGGTGACACTCACTAGGTGTCCTATAGAAATAATAAGAATTCCGGTACTTATTACACCATTCTCTCTATTATGTCACTATCATTATCTGTTTGCAAATGGTGCCTTCTGGTTGCATTAAGTACTAATAATGACAGTTTACGAGGTTGTGCCATAGTGGCTTGAGATAACAATTGTTTCATTGCATATTAAGCCATATGATGATCTGTTAATTTACTGGGGTCGAGGTGTAGGGCACATTGTGGAATAATTTTTTTATTTCACTATCTACATTTTATTTTGCTCTGGACATTGTGGAAGAATTTTTAACTTTTGGTTTTACAAGTGGGTTTGGAAGTTGTTTGTATAGGTTTATTGCAATTCTAGGTAGGTAATATATATATATATTATGAGCTTATAGACCCTTGTAGGGTTGGAGTATTGTAGGTCTTGTTTGACCAGAAGAAATGGATTGAATTTTTTGTTTTATTTTTTTTCAAAAAAGACAGAAGACTAGAACATGGTGATGGCATAATCTGATTACTTCGTTGGCACTTGCTATGAAGAACCTATTAAGTCACCATAATAATATTCTAGATAAAATTTTGAGAAATCCGTCCTCAGTTCCCTAAGTTATCTCCATTCATTAATTTAAAGCAATAGAGGGTTTTTATTTTTTATTTTTGAAAGGGGAGGGGTGAGGGGTGAGGGTGGGGGGTAGGTATTTATTTATGTTGATTCAGATATAACGCGACATAATATAAGTTAAAACAACTAAGAGGCCACACTAGAATTGTTGCATGGCATTGTTAATTAACTTAGAGTTCCCTCCCAAGATAATTTCAAGCCTTGTCTTTTTGCACGTATACTTGACTTGTGATAAGAGTAGAGTAGAGAGAGAGAGAGAGAGAGAGAGAGAGAGAGAGTAGTAGTAGACTAGTGAACTTAATGCCAAAAGCAACAGAGTTAATTTAGCCGGATGGAATGGCATGGCAGTATATACTGAATTACCAACCAAAATTTGTTTTTCTGTGTGTGTGTGTGTGTGTGTGTGTGTGTGTATTAGGGAGAGAGAGAGAGAGAGAGATAATTGTCTTCTAATTAAATAGTCTCGACTTAAATTTCTTCCAGCTGACTTTTTCTTGACAGAAAGAAATAGTGGAAGTGATGAGAAGTAATTAGTAATTGTCAGTTTGTCAAAGCACATCATCGTTGTATTTATGGTTTGGTCCCCTGTCTCTTTGCCTTGTTGGCGTTGTGTCAGCAAAAATAAATTAAGAAAGAGAAGCAAAATTATAAGTACTACTTAAAATTGTTTTTCAAAACTTGAATGAGTTCATAACAATTAATTATTATTTTTTACAATTAATTAGTTAATTGACATTATAAAATCAAAATGAGACTGTAATTTCAAAAAACAGAGCTCAATTTTTAATACAAATGAGAGTCCATCTTCTAAAAATACTTCAAATGGTAAAATATTAATTTAGATGTATTATTCTTGTTAAGAATTTCTTTTTACTCTTTAATTTGTTTGCGTGTATATAAAATAAAATATATAGAGGTCAGAGGTGGATCTAGTCAACCAATTCTTTCTTCTGTATAACAGACCTCTGAGAGAGAGGCATCGAGTAGTGTTGTTTTTTTCTGAATAAATTTCACTTGTAACATATACATACATACATAACTACGTACATAAACTGCCATTGCATGAGTAGTTTATCCATGATATTGCTTACGTAGTACGTACAGCTGCTAAATATTAATTGTGCTTGTGCTTGTGCTCGTGGGCCGTGGCTGATCGATTCAAATATTCCGATGGAGGCAAATAATATTGAATTAATACTTAAAACCTTTTATCGTGATTTAACGACTAAACACCATCATTGCTCATACGACATTGATAGATTAATTACACACATTGGGTTATGATGTTGCAGATTAGGTTAAAGATAATAGGCTCTTTCCAGCTCTAATTGCATGCATGCTGGCCTGTATCTCGATCCTATTAGTATCAAAGAATTGGTCATTGAAAAAAATATATAAAGAAATTAAATTTTCAATAGGGACCCACCCTCAAGCATAAAGTTCACTGCTTCCTTCCTCTGTCCAAAATAAATAAAAGACTTAGCTTCTTATTCTTAGCAACAGAAAATAGCTCCAATGGGATAAAATCTTATAAAAATTTTATGTGGACATGAAATTTTTGACATAATGTATTTAAATTTAATTTATTTGTATTTTAATCTTTAATGATGGATAAAAATATAAATAAGTAAAAATTCAAATATACTCATATACAATTTTCATGTCCGTCTAGAAGAGCTCAAAATCTTTAACTTAATTAAGAAAAGAAGCAACATAAATGCACGTGAATCAATCAAATCTGCCTAATTGCCTAAAGTTTATAATTCAAATATTAATTATGTATATTTGGAATTATTTTGGAAACTCAAGGGGACAAAAAGAAATAAAACCTAAAAAATTATTTATTTTTACTTTCTTAACCATCCATTACACTATATATATATATATATGTTAAGACTGTTCTTGATATTAGAATTTTTAACAATATACAAATTTCATTTTGTGTCTATTAAGATGATTCCTTTTTTTATTTTTTTAAAAATTTCTTATCCTTCTTTGTGTTTCCATGTGTTGAACATATAATTGTCACTATAGTTGGCCAAATAAACCTTCAACTTAATGTTCACATATGGATGCAGGTTTAGCAAATGGTCAAAAACTTTCTCTTCTGCAGTGTTGATCAATTAGTTGGAGGATGAGAGAGAGTGTGAGAGTGAGACATCTGGATCATTTTAGGTATAGATACGCAATAAGTGTAAAAAATCGTATTCATGTTGCTTTCAAATGCTAAATTCTTTCTGGTATGTGCCTGCCAGAACAATAACAATGGTGTCTTCTGCACAACTAGCTCACTACATCAATGAAAGTGACATACCTAGCTACAAGATATTCCATCAAATTTAGAGAATTGAAGTAAATTTAATATACCCTCTCTTACGTGACCTTTTATATATAACTATCAAATTTACTTGTATAAATATCTTCAATTCTCCAAATTTTATTATTACTAGCTCCCAAAAAAAAAGGTTCCATTTTGCAAATACTCCGTCCGTCAGTTACATAAAAAGAATCTGATTTACTTTTAGTTCCCTTATCAATTTGTAATATTGTAAAATTCAAAATTGAACCGACTACAAGAAAGTCCGGACGCGGAATAGAACAGGTTTAGTGGAGTAGCATTGTTTGTTACACCATTTGGCACATCCTTGTTACTGCCGGCCTTATTCTTATATATTAACACCCTTTTTCCCACCAACTTCCTTGATAATTCTTTTCATGGGTTTTCCATTCCCTTCAATTCCCACCAAGAAAAAACATACTACTACTACTACTACTACTACTTCCCAATCGTAGAAGCTATAAAGAAAATTAAATTAAGATGGATAGGCTGATAAGCTTGGAGCCATCAAACCTTGTGGCCATAAGGATCGAACAAGGCCAAAAATGCTACGGCGAGCTCACTTTACGCAACGTTATGTACACAATGCCCGTGGCATTTAGGCTTCAGCCCATGAACAAAACTCGTTACACCATTCGTCCTCAATCCGGGATCATATCTCCACTCACCACACTTACAATTGAGATCACTTATGAATCCTCTACCAATTCTCTTCTCCCTGAATCATTCCCCTATTGTCACGATTCCTTCTTATTGCATAGCGTTGTTGTGCCTGGTGCAGCGCTTAAAAATCCCTCCTCCACATTTGATACCGTTCCTAATGATTGGTTCACCACAAAGAAAAAACAAGTATTTATTGATAGCGGTATAAAAATTATGTTTGTTGGCTCCCCTGTTTTGGCACAACTTGTTGCCAATGGGGAAATGGACGAAATTCGAGATGTGTTGGACAAAAGTGATCCGTCTTGGAAGGCTGCTGAATCTGCTGATGCTGATGGCCAAACATTACTTCATCTGGCCATCTGTCAGAGCCGACCTGACCTTGTGCAGCTGCTTTTGGAGTTCGAGCCCGACGTTGAGGCTCAGAACGGGTCCGGCTCAACTCCCCTCGAGGCTGCAGTAGCATCGGGGGAGACCCTTATTGTGGAGCTCCTTCTGGCTCGTCGAGCCAGCGTGGAAAGATCGGAATCCTCCATGTGGAGACCGATTCATTTCGCATCCGGAGGCGGACATATGGAGGTTTTAAAGCTTCTTTTGCTGAAAAATGTCTCTTACCAAGGACGGTAACACGGCCTTACACATTGCCGTCGAGGAGAGGAGGAGAGATTGTGCGAGACTATTGTTGGCTAGTGGAGCAAGGTCCGATATTCGCAACACTGAAGATGGTGATACCCCGTTACATATTGCAGCAGCCTTGGGGGATGAACATATGGTGAAGCTCTTACTTCAAAAGGGAACTAACAAAGATATTCGAAACCGGGTTGGGAAAACAGCCTATGATGTTGCGGCGGAGCACGGGCACACACGGCTTTTTGATGCACTCCGCCTTGGGGAGAGCTTGAGTATAGCTGCTCGAAAGGGCGAAGTAAGGAGTATTCAGAAACTCCTAGAAAATGGCGCGTCCATAAATGGACGAGACCAGCACGGATGGACCGCCCTACATCAGGCTTCATTTAAAGGAAAGCCGGATGCAGTGCGGGTTTTAATCGAAAAGGGTGTTGATATTAATGGTAGGGATGAGGATGGGTACACTGCACTGCACTGTGCTGTGGAGTCGGGACATGTTGAAGTGATTGAATTGCTTATGAAGAAAGGGGCTGATGTGGAATCGAGGACTAATAAGGGTGTTAGCGCTTTGCAAATCGCGGAATCTTTACATTATTCGGGGATTACAAGGGTACTAATTCATGGAGGTGCAACAAAAGATGGATCAGTGTCGCAGGTTAGTATTAATGCACCAAAATTATCATCATTTGGAAAGGGAAAGGCGGGCCGAGAAATGGAACAACATGGGGTGATGAAGAAGAAACAGGCGGTTCGTGCTAGAGCTCTTGGGAGCAGCTTTGATCGGTCCACACCACTGGCTGTGATATAGCAGGACAGCATGGATATATGGATCATCAACTGAGTACTGAGGGCTTAATTAATTTGATTATTCTTTTTGGAAGGAAGAAGTTGTTGGTCTCATGAAAATTATTAATGTTTGTTCCTTAGTTTTGTGTTAGGCTAAATACATATATTTGTTTGTTTAGACAAAGTCCAGGTTATTTTGCCACTGTCGTCTGTTGTAATTTGCTTCATTAATAAATCTGTAGACAAAGAAAGAAGATGTTTATTTGAAGTGTTGGATGTTAAGAAGGTAAAGGTTGATGTTATCGCTCGGAATGGAATAGTAGAGATTATGAAGATGTGGTTTTAGGTAGATGGTTGTTGCTTTTGTTGGTAAGATAAACATAGGCGTGAGTTTCAATCAAAAATGGCTTTTCCTCCATTAAGTCAAAAGTCAAAACCTAAGCAATCAGCGTACATGCATATAAATTTTATACTTTTATTTATGTTATTGATATGTTGATTGTTTCTTCTATTTTATGTGATAAGAGGTATAAATTTGTTACTAATTTTTTGTCTTCAGTTAATAGAATACTAGAAAAACGTGTTATGTTGAGGCATGCAATTAAATAGATAAAGACAAACAATAGTAGTATATTATAAACAAAAATTTAACTTTTTTTAAGGAGATAAAAAGTTGAATACATGATTCTACAAATTATTACTCGAAGTTAACTTTTATTATTCATCTTTCCAATTCAAAAAATAAAACTAGCAACATATATAATTTTATAAAGAGACCATCAAATCAAAATAAGATTATCTTATCTAATAGTAATTTGTTATTTTTATTGAAGTATATAATAATATAAATTTAAGTAAAAGTATATATATTACTACTTATATAATATATTTAGAAGAAGAAAAAAATTCACGTTACTATTATTAAAATATAATTGTATTTATAATTTTTGTATAAATAAGATTTTACTATTATTTAGATTATATAATTTTAAAAGCAAACTATGTTCTTATGAAAATCAACTTATTAAATATTAGACTATACTACTATTAAAATAAATAGAGGTATAAAATATAATACATACATTGACTAATAATATCATCCAATCCAATTATTACATACAAAAGTAAAAAAAAAAATTATTTAAATTTATAAAATACGATAAAAATTTAACAATATTGTAACTCTAAATTAAGGCCACGTGTTTTGCATGAGGTCTAACCATTTGCTTTAACTATTAAAACAATAATTTTATTAAAATACAATAAAATTTTAATAATATTAGTATAATTTTAGAATAAGATTCCGTGCCCTGTCCGTAGTAGTTACTAGTAATTCAACACAATTGTAACCTTGATTCGTTCTGTTTTTATTTTTTAACTAATTACTTTCTCATCAGGTTGAAGAAATAATAATAATAAAAAGAGGTAGTTTAGACTAAAATAAATAAATAAAAAGGTGAATAGTCTTGTATTATATATATATATATAACACAGTACAAAATACGGCTCCTATTATTTTTAACTATAATTGCAGGGTTCCTTGTAAACCTAAAATTTTTATTTCCTTAGTAGTAATGTTTTTAATGGGGAGATGCCGTCTCAAATAGTATGTGGTTTCAAAACACTGATTAAGTGATTAATTATATCATAAATATATAATATTATTATCTCTATTTTATAATAATCGACTTTTTAGATAATATTTATGATAATAATAATTTGTTTAATTTTAAATAAAGCTATTACAATATGTCATTTTAATTAAAATAAGAATAAGAAAAAAATTAAAGGATACACATCTATCTATTATTATATATACTAAAACACAAGATACGATAATCATACAATAAGCTTGTGCGCCATCATTCCATTAATTCAACACGCGTGTGTCTCTGCCTAATTAATGTTCTTAAGACTCTTAATAAAAGCGTCCAACTAACCTAACAAATGAGGATGAAAACAAATCCTAATTCATTCCCTAAATTTTAGATTTATAATCCCCTAAATCACTACAATTTTAAAACTGTTTTGATAATATCAATTGTTTTGATATTATCCTTTGTAATTTAATTATTATTTAATAAAATCACTACTTTATGCTATTAATTAATTTTTTGGATTTATAATCTTCTAAATCACTACAAATCTAAACAGTTAATAGCATAACGTCATTCTCTTAATTTTTTAGATTTACAATCCCCTAAATCACTAAAAATATAAACTGTTTTGATATTATCCTTTGTAATTTAATTATTATTTAATAAAATCACTACTTTATCATCGCACAACAATCTACCATGTTCTTATTATATTTTAATTTATTAATTGTACGTATACATTTATTATTAAAAAAATTGAATAATTTCGCCGCAACGCGGGAGTTTGTATCTAGTTTGATTTATGAATTTTAAAAGTTATTGTAAGTTCATGAATTAGAAAAATAATTTATGACACTTAAAATTAAAAAAACTTTTGAGTTGTTGAGTCGTAAAAAAAATAAAATAGTATTCCTTAATTATTGAGTTGCCCTGTATATATATATATATATATATATATATATATATAATCTTCTGGTAGTTCAGCTCGTTCCCTAGAAATTCTAGCGGCAGACTGGAATAAAAAATTAAATGGACAAAAATACAAATGTTTACGTCTAAAATTTAATATAAATTTAATCAAACAACGCTACATGAACAAATATCAGCAGTAACCGTCTTGGAGAGATGCATAATAATTGGGGTTATCTTGTATTTTTTTTTTTGTAATTGTAATTTAACACAAATTTATCGTAATATATAACATGACTCATTTATTATTTTAAAATCAATATGAATTCATTATAAATTACAGAATTCGTGGCTTTTAAAAAAAAAATAGAGGAAATAACCTTTTAATAGAATTAATACAAGAAAGCAAACCTAAATATGAATAAACCAAATAATAATATATGCGTTATAAAAAGGAAAACAAAAGTTTAGCATAGCCTACGTGTCTGTGTTTTTGTGCACTAATTTGGCACTCGTTCAAGGTTTTAATTCTTTATATATATACTAAGTCGTCCATATGTGTTGCGTCACGTGTGTATTATAAATTATGTGACATAAAATTAAATTTTTATAAAATTTACGAAAGTAAATAAAATATATAAAAATTAATATTAAAAAAGACAATAATAATAATAATATATTTAAAGTTATAAATACAAAATAATAATAAAAATATAATCCAATTACACCAAACTTGTGAAGAAAACCTCCATGTAAGATTTATAATATATATATATATTAAGAGGTATGGATCACTACTAGCCTACTACTACTTTTAATAATTAAAAAAGAGTAAATTTCGATTCATAATCATAATAATACTCGTTATTTTTTAGTTTTTCAAGTAATAATCATTACTCTTTTGATTTACAAAATGTAACATTCACTATTTTTAGTGAATTAGCTCAATTAATATTTACAAATATTTCTTAATATAATGTCCTATACATATCCTTTAATTATAATGTTTAATATATCTACTAAATATAACTATGTATATTACTCACTATGTCCTTTAATATAAGTTGTTTTAGAGTTGTGATAAATATTAATTAAGAAAAATGATTGTATAGCATTAAATATAATATCAATTATCTATATTATCTTTGTATTTGAAAAAGAGTTTGTTATTTATTGGGAAAAAAAATAGTGAGATGACCAAATTTATATTTAATACTTGGGTAATATTAGAAATTAAGCAATTAATACTTACTTGAAATTCTTAAACGGTTTATATTAAGGGATAAAAATATTTTTAAAAGCGATTATATATTAAGCTATTCGGGAGGAGTATCATTTTCACTTAACTTGGTCTAATTGATTAAATTATGAACTTGTGCAATAAATAACATAAATGTCAAAAAATATTATCAAAAACTAAAATTCATACACTTTTTGCTAATTAAATTCCTCAGATATTAAAATTTTTGTAATATACATTTAAACATAATTTTTGTAATTAAAAAGTACAATTTTAATACCCATAAAAAGTACAAATTAACACAAAAATAAATTATAATTATTTTTCAAAATATTAAAATTTACTTAAAAACAAATTTAGACAAAACTTGTTACTTTGAATCTAATCTTATAATTCATGTAAAAAATATTAAAATTATGTTAATTATTTTTTCTCAAATATTAAACTAAACATAAGTCACATTTAGGCATAATTATTTACAATAAAAATGACAAATATTATTACTAGAAAAATATATATTAATAAAAATCTTTTTACAAGATAAAGATAATAATATATATTATTATTATTTTTATTTAACATTGCCACAAAACAACACAAACTATATACTAAAAAAATTAATTAAAATCATAAAATCCTAAATTTTTACAAAATATTTTAGAAAATTTAAGATATGAAAATATATGAAACTAAAATTCAAATAATAATTTTTGTTACAAATGAGATGTCGCTAATTAGGGGGGGGGAGCATTAACAAGCTTTTTTTATCTCTATCCCTACTCTACAAAGTCTATTGGATCATTACGCAAAATAGAGATAAATTATATCTATCCCAACACGTTCTTTATATTGATTCTTTAAATAATAAAATTTAAAAGTTAAAAGTTAAAATTTAAAAATTCCACAGTCAAAAATCAAATTAATAATAATCTTATAATTTATAAAAGAGAGAGTATAATTTATCAATTGTATCTCACCGTAAAATAATTTTTATTTTATTTTAAATTTTAAATAATTTATGGAGTGAGTATTAAATGGATTGTATCTACAAATATACATAAGATCAATATTAACTTTTAAAAGGTTAATTTGTGATACTTTTAAATTTAAATTTAATATGATTCATTTAAATTTTGAAAATAATAAATTTTATAATTAATAGTACTTTTATAATATTTATAATTATATTGACATAAATTAAATAAATTTATATCAATTTTAATTTGAATATGTTTGAAAATAATTTTTTAAAAATAAATCAATATTAATTTTATAATTTGAAAATGAAGTAGTAAAACAATATCAAAATGTGTATTATTAATGAGTTATCCACTTAAATGAGGGTGTGAAAGGTAATTTTGTATATATAGAGAACGGTATTTTGACTCTCTCATATTAGGGAGTAAAATCATATATAGAGATTAAAATAGAGAGTTAAATAAGAATAAGAAAACTATTGGATAATATTTTTTTGATATATTCTTTAAAATTAAGGATAAAAAATTAATTAGAGAAACTCCCATATTACCATTTCTATTAGGATTAATCTATGTTTCCTGTTGGGTTTCCGCTTCCCATAATTCATATGTAAATGATTCAGCATAACTAATTAAGGAGGAACATCTATATAATAATATATAGCCGATGAAGTTCAAGAAAATGAGGATACAACAAAGCTAATTAAGCTGGCCCGCCAATAAAGCTGTAAAATGAATAAATATTTTGGTCTTAATTCGTACTTATTCAATTAAAAATTTGATTTGAACTCGGTTCGAAATATAAATGAGTCAAATATGAGAAAATTTTAAAATTGGATAAATTACTCGAACCTCCTCAAATTATAATTTTTTATTAATACTCAGATCATATTCGTTCGAAAAGTTCAAACTGTTCGGATTCGATTCGAAATCGTGTTCGACTAGGTAGCTAAATAAACTTCAATCAAATTTTATTTTATACTCAATAAATTTTATGAATCAAATCTGAACAACTCAATAGTCGGCCCGCCCACATCAAAAGTTTTTATTGGTATGATGATGATGATGAAGCGGAGGTTGGCGGTAAATTAAAATGACTATGTGACACCCCCAAAATAAGTCCAATCCATCCAACCTATTTTGAGTCGTCAAATACATGGTACAAAAAATAACTACAACTTTATTACTGCAATTGTCGTGCAAAATACAACAACACATATACTGTGAGTTTTAATACCAACTGTGACTCATGTCCCAACTATGGACAACACCTCACAGTGATACCTTACATAAATGTACAATCTAGAACTGTTTTAGAAATTAAAATCTTTGGGAAGTGCTCAAGAAAACCTTCGTACATAGGAGGTCATGAATCTAAGTTATGATAGATATCATATGTCCAGAGAACTATCCTTGGTTGATCCAATAGACCCAAAAAAAAATAAGAAGATTACTATCATGTTCCTTCCAATGGTAAGTCTTCTCTTGACATATAACTATCTCCACCGTCTGCGATTGAACATTATGTTTCAACCCAACTCTAAGATCATATAGGTAGTATTTCGTAGAGATATACTCAGCAAGTTTGGATGTGCACAACCTTTCTTATGATAACACGAGATCAGTATGTCATTAGACATTTTGTATGATAGTGGCAAAATACCCTTCCAAAGTTGGGTTCACCTCACCCTATTGTTGTTCACTAAAATCAATTATTAAGTGACGATATAATATAATGACACACACATCTTAGGTCCTCAATACAATTATATATTGTATGTCATGCCATTTTATAATGTGTTGAGAAACTTTGATAGTCTCGGGACCACCACACTATATTCCCTCATTATCCATCGCATTCAAATCCTACACTTTTATTACACGAAAAGAATTGTGAAGGAAAAGGCGAAGCACAACTAGCCCAAAGAAAGAATATCATAACTAAAGATAATTAAATTATCAATAGCCTTCATCAAGAATAAATCGAGATTTAGAGCATATGGTAGATGATAAAACTTTTCAACCATAGTTCAATGAACGAAGCAATCCATTAGAAGAGTCAAATAAACCATAAAGTCTATTATCTTCTCCATGTTAAAAGTCCACCAACAATGCTTTAACCCTGTAACATTAATCAACAGATCCTGTTCACAGTCATGTGAATAACTCATAATCATAATTGTAGTTTTAATTTTCTCTTATCATCTAAGACGAAGATATTTTTCATCACATTTCTTTACCTGAAACATCAAATATCATGGTTATACCAAATCACAGTTCCTGTTCATAATCATACTAATAAGTTCATCTTTGCACTACGGGCCAAAGATATTCAACAACATGTCATCTTTCCACTACGGGCCAAAGATATTCAACAACATGTCATCTTTGCACTACAGGCCAAAGATGTTCATCAACAATTCATCTTTGCACTACAGGTCAAAAATATTTATATCTCAAAGAAATATATAATCATTTCAGAATTTATATAAACAATAATTATAACCATGTTGATCAATTCGCCAGACTTAAGCTAAAAATATCAATTGTAAATTCAATGGTCGTGATCATTCCAAACAAACAATTCATTCAGACCATCTTGGCCAAAGAGAACCTATTATCACGATCATACCAATAATCTACCAATCTTTACACTTAAGTCAAAGAAAAATTTCATCAAGAAATTATAAAATGTTATATATGATAATAAAAACAATACGATCAACAACTGCATTTAATTTCAAGAGTAAGATTCATAAATCAATGATTTCATAACACTTTAATCCAAATGTTATAAATCACTTAATAATCTCATAATCTAATATTATTAATACTACCATGATATTTTAATTATTTTTAAACTTATAAATAATTTATTTTAATTATTTACACTTTACTAATTAATGCATTTAATCATACTAAAATATCAAACTCATAAAATTTCATCACCAATAACCAACAACCTCATTAAAAATATACATATACCATATATAGGATTCCCAAGCCATAAAATCTTATTTTTCAATTTTGTTACTTCACATAACATATTTAATTCATTTACTCATAACTACTCTATTTTCATGAAAAATACCAAATCAGTTCCAAAAATATTTATTTTCTAGGATTTAGCATAATATAGTCCCATATTGAACATATATTTTTCTCGAAATTTTTAAAATTCATTTACTATTTTTAACATGGCCAAAACTGCTGAATATTTAGACATTTATCATAAATTATACTTTTGTCCAAAAATTCCGAAACTTGCAGAATATACTGATGTTATATAGATGTACTCCCAACACAAATTTCACCAATTTTGGAGTTAACCATAAGGAGTTATAAGGGTTTATTTTTAAAATAATTTTTTCTCATAAAATTCATAACTTCTAATCTATACATTCAAAAATCGTCATTTTTTGGACACAATCAAGGAAACTCATCAAATTATCATTTCAACTTTTTCTAGAATTTTTGAAGGTTCGAAAAAATTACGAAACTGAAAAACATAATAACCATTAAAATCTCTTACCTCAAAAAAAGAAGATCTTACATTTGGAATATCGGATGTAAAAGCCAAAGGAAACTTCCACTGAATAGCAACTCTCCAAGTATCTAAATACTCACAAAAATACGCTCGACAATATAAAGAGAAAGAAAATTTGTTTCTGGTGTGATTTTTAATTCTAACTTAAGCGTCTATTTATAGGAAAATGCTAGAACGCCAAAGGAGACTAAATAATAAAATAATATTATTATCTTTTCTTTTTCTCTACGCATCCTCCACCAACTAAGCCAGCCATCAATCATGCCAAATCTAAATTTTTTTGGCAGCCCACATGTTTAAAATAAAAGTGGGTCCCACCCATAAATTTAATAAAAATATTTTAATTTACGAAACTTCAATAATTCATAGAAAATAACCGTATATCGTAAAAATAATGAATTTTATGTCCATTCCGCATGAAATCGATTTCTCTACAACTTTGTAACTTTGAGTTTTTCTAAATTCCAAACAAAAAATATCTGAAATTCACAAACGGACGATTTTCAACACCGTTTCAACACCTTTTAAAATTCATAACAACTCATGCGTTAATTTTCAACTGTTCAAAATTTGTGGACACAACTCATATATGTATAACATATCCAAAAATTACAACGATTCTGTGATAACCCAAATTTTGGGTAATATTAAAATAAGAATTAAATAAACAAAATTCTTATTAGATAATATGTTGTATGATATTATATTTCATAAATGGGTATGAACTATGCAATATGTGATGCTTATGCTTAATAAATATATTGGTATTATATATTTATAAATTGTAGGGCAATTTATTAAAGGAAGAAAAGAATAGTATACATTATTAAAATGATATTTCGATATCAAAATGAAAAGGAAAGCCAACATGACTTAGTTATGAAATATTCCTGACATGAAGCTACATTTGTGTATTAGGAATAATTATACTGTGAAATAATTTATTTCATTCAAAAAGTATTATTTGGTAGTAAAGAAGGAAAGTGATGAGTACTCAAATAAGTCTACTTAATTACATGAAACCATCATTAAAAGATGTATATGCTAATTATGTTAATTTGCTAGATAAAATAAATGTGATAGAGAAAATTCATGTATATGGATATGTAATGAGAGTCCATATTAAGTTATTGGGTCATATTAATATTACTATGTATCTTTGCAAGCCTTCTTTATTATTTTCTAGAGTATGAGTTATTGCTTATTGATAAATGCTTTAAGCCCAAACAAAACCATGCCCAGCTTGTGCTAAGCCCAATCCGGTAGCCCACAAGAAGTGAAAAAAAGAGTGAGCCCTTTTAATAAGTGAACAAGGTTTGTATTTGCAAGCTAAATAAGTTAGTTAGTTCCAAGTCGATAAGTAGCGATCGGGTTAACAAGTTAGTTAGAGGCTAGAATGCATGGGATGGTGGGGATAAGGGCGTGACATGACAAGCTACATAGGGGTCAAGTAGACTACTAGGAGTGTTATGATGAAGTGAGCATTATACATGACATGGTAGAGGCCAATGTAGAGAGCTAGGAGAGGCGGGGGAGGGCTTATTAGAGAGGCGGACTCACCATATATGGCCAAACTTAGTGGTCGGGGAGTAACTAGCCAAAGTAAGAAAACTCATCCATATAAGACTAAACTCAATTGATTAGAGCCATTTAGCTTCACAATTCATGAGTCTCCAAAGCAAATAACATATAGAAAGAGAGAGGTAGAGCTCAGGCGAGGAGTTGAGCATTAAAGTATCTTGTCTCAAAGATCGTCAAGGTATGCAAACTACGGTCATCCCAATTCCATTTCATTTTCAGTATAATAAAACCATCTATTAATGGTTAATGGATCGCTATCGATTGCTATGGTTGTGATACTAATCTCCATTTTTATAAAATGATCATTATGCCATCATGCATGCTTTGCTATGTTGGAAATTATTAGCTGAGGAGATAGGTTGGGTCGTGGAGTAATAAGGAAGATAATAAGGATGTATAGTATAAACCTATGGCTATGAATATGGTAAATCAAAAGCATGCACACCATGTGCTTGCTTAAAAGTCCCAAGTGATTTGTAGTGACTAGAAGTCTTATAATAAGCGAGAACCAAAGTTGGAAAAAGATGAATAATCTACATATATTAATAAATATAGAGTTTAAAAATACGAAAGGAAAACGAAAACTCAATTTTAAGCCAACGATGGCATGAAGAAGTTAGATACAATTTCTTTGCCAACTAAGGAAAGAACCCGCATAAGAACCATGAGGCTTTCTTTGAGTTTGGTTAAGACAATTAGACTTTTAAATCGCTTAACTGTGGTGCTTAAGTAATAAAATGAGTGTATTACTAGTATGTATTAAAAGCTTGGAATAACTTCATGATAGTGTGCAATGAATGAACAAGGCAAACCGCTTTAGAAAGGCAACGAGAATTGGATGGGGCAATAAGTATATGTGTTTTATGTGGATAGCTAAGATGAGTAAATCAATCCAAGTGATTATAAAAAGCAAGTTATGAACCCCGAATGTGAAAGGAAATCTGGAAGCGGTGATGATATATGTAAGACCCCAAATTATTAATAAATGAAATTTATTTTCCTCTATTTATTATTTTGAAATAGTAAGAAGGTTGATTTGATTAATGTGGATAGTTATGGGTAAAATACGCAAATATTTGAATAAGCAAGTGGTTATAAAATATTCATTATTGTTAGGGAATATTCGTTTGGTCGTGGAATAATCGTCATTGTCGGGGAATATTCACGACGTATAGTGATCTTTGTGGGCCCCATACTTGAAATCGATTGGATGAAAAAATGACAAATATAAGTTGTTTATAAATAACGGCGTAGTTATTTACCAAATTATCTTGTTGGAATACCCGGTGGGTTAAAACACACTAATACAGCGTTGTTGAACAAGAAGCTTTGCGGTATTGCACGCAATTATTGATTCTTACGTAAGAAGGCCTTACTCAATAATTGTTACGATAATTCTTATTCAAGATATTTTATTTTATTGATTCAATAATTCACGCATTGATATTTTATATTATTGTTGTTTCAATAAATTGTCATTACACGGTATTTTTCATTATCAGAGCAATAATTCATATTATCCGAATAATATTATTGGATAACATTATGGGCAATGTCTAGAAAGTTACATCTACAAGGAGAGGTTTGGTCACCAATTAATTGCGCGCCGAAGAAGGAGAAATTCTTATCGAAAGCCCCTCTTTTCCTGGAACGGCACAGTTCACGAAGATTGTGATTCGTAATATTATTTGTGAATAATTAATTATTGATTTATATGATGAGAAAAATATTGATTTTATATGGATATAGATGGAGAAAATTTTTAATGTGACAATTGTTGAAAATTAATATTTTATCTTTTTACGATAAAATAATTCATTTAAATATATTATTTTAATAATATATTAGCGGTGATATTTTTATAATGAATGTGGGATATATGAGTATATGAGGAGGAAGAGTATTTTTGTGGCAATAAATATTTAACACATATTTTGTGTGTTGGTGGACACAATTATTAATAGAAATTTGATTATAGCTTTGTAAAATCGTCCAGTTTATGGATTTGATCAATTTCATTTGGAATTTGAAAAACTTTCTTTTGCAAAGTTGTAGAGAATTGAATTTCCTATAACAAATTAAGAGATTCGAATTTTTACGATAAAAGGGCTATTTATTATGAATTATTGAAGTTCAAGCTCAAATAATTGATTTTGGAAGTTTAAAATAATTTAAATAAGAAAACGCTTTTTTTTATTACATTTTCTAGAAGGTTGGCATGTGGGAAATGTTAGGAGCTGATTTCCAAAGAGGCATAGGAAAATTTATTATTAATAATATATTATATTAAATTTTTTGCTTTAATTGTTCTAAGCAAATTTCTATAAATAGGGTCTTAGGTTAGAATTGAAAATCACAGAAGCTGAAGTTTTCTCTCTATATTATCGAGCGTATTCTTGTGAGTATTTTGAGTATTTCTATACAGTGCGAGTTCAAGTCATAGCCTATATCCGGTGTTTCAACTAGAAGTACTGTCTTTCGAGGTAAGGGATGTTATTTTCTTCTCAAATGATATTATTTCTTCAATATCATTATCTTTGAAATATTGGTTGAAACTTTTATCAAATTTGGAACTTTTTCATGTTGGGGTTACTATTTATGAGTTACTTATTCATGAGTTACTTATTCACGAGTTCTTATTCATGAGAGTTCTTATTCACGAGTTACTATTCACGAGTACTATTCATGTAAGCGTGAAGATATTTTTTATGAAATTTCTATCTTTTGGTGTCTGAGTTACTATTCACGATATCAAGACTATTCACGAATCGACTTATTCACCAAAAAATGAAAATTTTCCTTTTCGTCAAATATCTATACGGATACTAGCTTTGATTGTATCCATGTTTTGATCATTCTTGAATTTTACACCACTATGATTATTTTTGAGGTATTTTTGGACATGGATAAAACAAAGTACGAATCCTTAATCCTTAATCCTTGTCATTTTGTTTCACTGGATTCGTTTCTTTAAAAATATTTTTCATCATCCTCAGTCCTAAATGATGATATTACTGAATATCTTTGGCCTGTAATGCAAAGATGAATGATTTCTTGATGAATATCTTTGGCCCGTAGTGCAAAGATGAACAGGTGTTGAGATGAACATGACCTAATGATTAATATCTTTGGCCCGTAGTACAAAGATGAGCAGTGTTTAGATGAACATGATTAATGATGAATATCTTTGGCACAGTAGTGCAAAGATGAATATTTGATTCCAGATATATATTGATTGATGTTACTGGGGATAAAATATCGACGATGAACTTTTAAATTCATATATAGAAGATAGTAGTTTGCATTTCTACTTAACTCTTCTTCTAATGAATTGTTGTTTCATTGCGATTGTTGATTTAAAACTGGTTGTCTATTGTATTCTATTAGATTTTTCCTCGTTGAAGACTAACGATAATTTGTTGTATATTATCTTAGTCATAATATTCTTTCTTGGGCTAGTTGAGCTCACCCTTTTCTTTTTTGTTCCATTTTTCTTCTCGGGAGGTGAGAATTTAATGAGTACTGAAGTCGGGGTATGGAATGATGGTTATAGAGAGAGTTGTTTAGTAGTCCTCACCATTTTTGTAAAATAATATATAAATAATTGTGATGAGGATTTATTTGGTATGTATATATGCCTCAGAAGACAATAGTTGTATTTAAACTCACATTAGATATATGTTGTCGTATTTTGCATTTACGACAAATGTATTAATAAAGTTGTAGTTATTTCGCATCTATATATTTGGCGACTCAGAATGGGTTGGATGGAATGGACCTATTTTGGGGGTGTCGCGGTTGGTATCGAGCTTAGGGATATGATCTCAAGTGAAGATCGGGGAATAGAACTAGGAGGGAGAGCGAGTAAATCCTTCATTAGTGTGTCCTACCCAAGCTTATTTGTTAGTTGGTCAAGATTGGTCGTGGAATAATCGATTGTCGGGGAATATTAAATGCATTTGACAAGCGCTTGATCTTTTTATGGGCCCCATAACTGAAAGCGATTGGATGAAGAAAATGACAAATATAAGTTGTTTATAAATAATCAGCGTAGTTATTACAATTATCTTTGTTGGAATACCCGGTGGTTAAAACACACTAATCTGGCGTTGTTGAGCAAGAAGCACGGTATTGCACCAATTATTGATTCTTACGTGAAAGGCCTTTACTCAATAATTGTTACATGATAATTCTTATTCAATATTTTATTTTATTGATTCAATAATTCTTTGCATTGATATTTTATATTATTGTTGTTTCAATAAATTGTCATTACGATGTATTTTCCATTATGAGACAATAATTCATATTATCTGAATAATATTATTGGATAACATTATGGGCAATGTCTAGAAAGTTACATCTAAGGAGAGGTTTGGTCACCTAATTGCAGGCCGCCAAGAAGGAGAAATTCTTAATGGAAAAGCCTCTCTTTCAAACTACCGGCACAGTTGCCGATCTTTGTGATTCTGTAATATTATTTGTGAATAATTAATTATTGATTTATATGATGAGGAAAATATTGATTTTATATGGATATAGATGGAGAAAATTTTTAATGTGACAATTGTTGAAAATTAATATTTTATCTTTTACGATAAAATAATTTATTTAAATATATTATTTTAATAATATATTAACGGTGATATTTTTATAATGAATGTGGGATATATGAGTATATGAGGAGGAAGAGTATTTTTGTGGCAATAAATGTTTAACACATATTTTGTGTGTTGGTGGACACAATTATTGACCGAAATTTGATTATAACTTTGTAAAATCGCCTGATTTATGGATTTGATCGATTTCATTTGGAATTTGAAAAACTTTCTTCCGCAAAGTTGTAGAGAATTGAATTTCCTATAACAATGCGAGATTCGAATTTTACGATAAAAGGGCTATTTATTATGAATTATTGAAGTTCCAAGTTCAAAATAATTGATTTTTGGAAGTTTAAAATAATTTAAATAAGAAAAACGTTTTTTATTACATTTTCTAGAAGGTTGGCATGTGGGAAATGTTAGGAGCTGATTTCAAAGAGGCGTAGGAAAATTTATTATTAATAATATATTATATTAAATTTTTCTTTTGGTGTTTCTAAGAATTTCTATAAATAGGGTCTTAGGTTAGAATTGAAAATCACACGTAAAGCTGAAGTTTTTCTCTCTATATTATCGAAGCGTATTCTTGTGAGTATTTTGAGTATATTTTGAGTATTGCTTTATACGGTGCAAGTTCAAGTCATGTAACTTATATATCAGGTGTTTTATTAGAAATCTTGTCTTTCGAGGTAAGGGATGTTATTTTCTTCTCAAATGATATTATTTTTCAATATCATTATCTTTGAAATATTAGTTGAAACTTTTTATCAAATTTGGAACTTTTTTCATGTTGGGGTTACTCTTCACGAGTTCTTATTCACGAAGATTCTTATTCATGAGTTCTTATTCACGAGTTTATTCATTTAGTACTTTATTCACGAAAGCGTGAAGATATTTTTTGTTAAATTTCTATCTTTTGGTGTGAGATTCTTATTCACGATATCAAGACTATTCACGAATATCAAGACTATTCATTAGAAAAATAAAATTTTCATTTTCAGTCAAAATATCTATTCCGGATACTAGCTTTGATCAGATCATGTTTTGATCATTCTTGAATTTTATACCACTATGATTATTTTTGAGGTATTTTTGGACGTGGATAAAACAAAAGACGAATCCTTAATCCTTAATCCTGGCATTTTGTTTCATTTGGATTCGTTTCTTTAAAAATATTTTTCATCATCCTCGGTCCTAAATGATGATATTCTTGAATATCTTTGGCCGTAGTAGCAAAGATGAATGATTTCTTGATGAATATCTTTACCAGAAGTAGTCAGCAGATGAGCAGTGTTGAGATTTAATTTGGCCTCATCGATTAATATCTTTTACCCGTAGTATGAAAGATGAGCAGTGTTTAGATGAACACTTGGCCGTGATGAATATCTTTGGCCTGTAGTGCAAAAGATGAATATTTGATTCAGATATATATTGATTGATGTTACAGGATAAAATATCGACGATGAACTTTTAAATTCATATATAGAAGATAGTAGTTTGATTCTCTACTTAACTCTTCTAATGAATTGTTGTTTCATTGCGAGTTGTTGATTTAAAACCGGTTGTCAATTGTATTCTATTAGATTTTTTTCATTGAAAGACTAACGATAATTTGTTGTATATTATCTTAGTCATAATATTCTTTTCTTTGAAATGTTGAAATCACCCTTTTCTTTTTGTTCCATTTTTCTTCTCGGAGGCGAGAATGAATGTAGCGAGTGCAGTCGGGGGTATGGAATGATGGTTATAGAGAGAGTTGTTTAGTAGTCCTCACCATTTTTGTAAAATAATATATAAATAATTATGATGAGGATTTATTTGGGTATGTATATTATCTGAAATGCATAATAACAGATTTAAACTCACAGATATATATACGTTGTCAGTATTTTGCTTGCGACAAATGTATTAATAAAGTTGTAGTTATTTCATCACTATGTATTTGGCGATTTCGAATGGGTTGGATGGAATGGAACTATTTTCAAAAGTGTACATGATATGAGCCTCTGAAACCATGTATTTAAGAACCAAATTTGGGTTGGTATTCTTTTTATAAATACTATTTAAAAACATTGTTTCTGTTATATTTGTCAAAGTTGGAAAGCTATTATTGACCCTTTTTTGAAGCGACTTAAAGATTCCAAAATGAAAATTTTATAACCATTAAATACTGATCTTATATCGATATATAACTTGTTCTAATTTTGTATATGAGCTAGAAGTAATAAGGTCGCGAAAACCCAAAAATTGTGAACTGTTGACCCTAAAATGAAAATTCGGGGTTAGCTAGGATGTTCAGAAAATTTTGGGCTTTTGGTATGTTATAGTACACTGCATAAGCTTTCCTTAGACTCCAGAACGGACTAATTCCGACTTCGGAGCAACGAGTTATGCCCGTTCAAAGCAGTGGTGTTAAATCTGTCTAACAAATTCGGTGCAGTCCCCTTGCACGAATTTGCTGGAATTCTGTGTTTTGAATTTGGAAATGGTCAAAGAATGAAAGTTGTAGCCTCGGAAGTTAGCTTCGCGTGGGCTCAAGAATCGCTCAAAAATGTTTTGAAACGAAAAAGTTATGACTGTTTGAGCAAGAGAGGGTACAGTTGGAAAAAAATTAAAACACTGTTTCGATATGGCAGTTTTAGCCCTCTGTTTAACCTGTCTAGGATACCCAAATTAGAAGATTTATATTTTTTAAAAATACTATGATATACCCTTCATAACATGCTAAATTTTGGTTTCCATTGGACTTGTGATTTACAAACTAGAAAATGGAAAAGGAGGCCAGAGAGCAATATGGTTTGGCTGCTGCGGTTGGTCTGTTTTGTTTTATTCCTTTGGGGCTGTTTTGAACACGAATGCAATAAATTAAACTGAAGTTTTTGAGATTTGGTAGGGAGACTAGTTGTGGTTATGAAGAGTAATAAGGGAGGAGATTTTGGGCTAAACTTGTACAAAAATATATATAAACTTGTTTTTATATGAATTGCATATGAGGTGGTTGATTTAAGGTCTCTTAGAGACTAATAAGTTCAAATTGGACAACTAATGGACTGTTTTGGACCAAATTGCGTTGTGCTCTGAAACTGAAAAATTATGTTTTGTAATGGTGGGTTGTGCTCCTACGAGTTTTGGAAATAATCCAATTGGAATGAATCAAAAAGAAGCTAAAACGAAGTTATAGTGAAGGCTTTAGTAAAACATGTTAGAAACATCCAACAAAATGTTTCATGTATATCACTATATGATATGATAACATCTTAGACTTTTTGTTACTTTAACATAAAGCATAGTCCGATTATAAGTGGTGAATTTTAATTAATGTATTTGAATAGCTAGATTGGCTAAGATGTTTAATAAATATGGTGTTGTAAACTACAGAATTGTTACTATGCATGTTGAACTTGATCTACAACAATCTATACCATGTGTTCGGGAATATTTTACACTAGGCTAAGCTGTTGTAGCTGTTCTTCTTTTATATGGATTACTTGTGCATGATGAGAGAGAACAAAAAAAAAATTGTGTTGATAAGGAACATTAAGATATAAATTGAAAAAAATATTCATAAAATGACTTTAGAATTCCATTCACACAGATTGAGGTTTTCTGAAACCGAGGCTTGTTATAACAGTCTGATTTTATATTTTTGTTATAAAATATTTTTTTTTTCTCATTTTTGCCCAGGAATGGGGAGCAGGGGAATGCTCACTCAAAGCAATATCAGTCATATTGTAGGACAAATATGAAATTTGAAAGTAATATGCACACAAGTCAATCATGTTTGATGATAAAGCATATACTTTATAACAATCTTATTCATTTATTAATAAAAAGTATTAATTTATTAAAGGCTTTTAATTATCTACATGATCTTTGTTTTTATAATATGTGATAAACCCATAGTTTTAAGCAATGCTTTTAGAATAATGATGATGATCATTCTAATGAGATCTAAATTCTTTGAAAGTTTAAAACTAAAATAGTTCCCAATCGTTGGATTACTAAATAGGGGATTAGTGAATCCCGGATAGATTTAATACATACGTTCTTCTTTCATTGGATGAGGATGATTGATCTCGTGATCATTTGTATGGAGACACTCTAAAGCAAGTATGTGAGGTGCTTATTAGAGAATAAGTTCATTTGAGCATTGGCTCGCTAAGGAATACCTAATGGAGTTTTATTTTTGTCAATAGGAATTCAGTAGTGATAGTAGTCAAGTAATCCTTGGACTTGAGATCATCATAAGATCTTATGTATGATGAGTTATACTTTGACTTATTCTTAAGACCCTTAGGGTATATCAAAGGGTATGCTTGGGTATAATAAGTTATACATGGAGATAATGTATGATCGATAAAGAATCTACCACTTCAATAAAAAAGAGAAATGTCCTATGTGATTCGATAAATGACAACCCAAAGAGTCCTTGGGCAATGCAGAATGAAATTAGAAAGGAGTTTCTAATTTGCATTATTTGGAGTTGTGCATTTAAGGATCGAAATACATATAATTAAATAAAATAAGACTTGATAAAGTAATTCCATGCCTTATATTTAATTGGGGACGTTGTATGGTGGAAGGATTGAATTGACAGTAACTATTTACTCAAAGGTTCTCTTAATGATTAATGTTGAAATCTATATTATCCGGAAAGTCGTTTGATCACAGGGAGGCTTATCCCTATTGTAGAATAAATATTATTTATTTAAATAAATTAATTATTTAATTTATTTATTTAAATAAGATTAAATTATTCTAATTGATTTATTCACAACCTAGGTTTAATATGGAGAACCCAAAAGGTCACACCATAAAAGGAAGAATAATTATTTAAGAAGTTAATGGCATAATCGTAATAATATGTTAAGTATATTTAATTTAATCTATGGTGATAGAATAAATTAAATAGCTTAATATTTATTATTTAATATTTTAAAATATTAAATATAAATTAATAAGAGGAGTCTTATTAATATTATTACAATTATTATTATTTTAATTTCTAAAAGAGTTTAGAAATTAATTTAATACAATATATTCTCATTTATTCCTAATTGGATTAGGAAGGAAAATTAGTTAAAGGAGTTTAATTAATTATCCTAATAAGATTAGGAGCTTAATTAATTAAAAGAATTTAATTAATTAAATAAAACCCAATTCCTTAATTGTTAAGGTGGGTTGCTTCACATCTATAAATAAGAGAGTCTTATTATGGGTGTATGGGTTGTTGACTTTTTCAACATAACGTAATAATTCCAATTGTTGGGAGAAAGTACACCTTTTCTATAGAGATAGAAAAACTAGGGTTTAGCCAACCACCCTTCTTCTTGAATTTTCTTCTTCCTTGGTGGATCACCTCTAGAGGCCAAACACATGGGTGGCTAACGTTGATCAAAGGAAAGAACCAAACCCGGTGGATTCAAGTTGAACGCGAAAAGGATTGGAGGTGAACTTGTACCTGAGGAAGCTCGATCTTCAAGGGTATGATTTTATTCTTTATCTTTTCGTTTAATTAATAATTGTGCATAAAGGGTGATCCGGGTATATGGTTTGTAAAAATTTTTAAACTCTGATTTTTACACGCTTCCGCATTTTTTTGCAATTTGATTGCGCACATGAATATTACAAACCTAACAAAATTGCTACAGTGTTTTGAGAATACAAATTGAGAAGTAACTAACCAAAATTATAAAGCTCAAGCATAAGAAGAATTATGTTGTAACAACTATTATGAAATGCAAGTATATTTTTACTAATACTGCATAATAATAAGTATCTAAATATGTTGAATGATCTAACATACATAACACACGAAGGAAGAAAGATGAAAGATATTCTTAAAATGGTATATAAATGGTCTATACTTCGAGATGTAAAGTATTTATATACTAAAACTATGAGAGAACCTTTTTGTGCATAAAAAGGGTTATAATGTATAAAAGTTTCTAAAGAAATGTGGAACAGTTTAAGAGGCGAGCAAAAGATTATACTTAATATAAAATAAAAATTAGTTTACATTAAGTATGTGAATTTAGTATGTGAAACTAATGTGTGTATGAATATATACTCAATTTGTGTAGGATCCTCACCGAGCAGATAAGTTATAACATTAAACAGCACTCAAGGCAAGTTTCTCAGTTTATTTATGTGGACTTATAAATGCTATAGATAACTGTTAGCATGATAATACTTATGAACTGCATTATTTACTTTGTGAATGATGAATGTCAAATTATGACTAATTATTGAATTGAGTCGGGGAACTCAATATATATGTGCAATGAATGACAGGTACATGACATGTGTAGTATGTTATGGCATGTATGTTACTACCAGCAAGACATAAATGTGATAATGTATTTGTAATATGCTTGAACACCAAGAATATAAATGCATGAACTGAATGTGAAACTTATGTGTTACGTGATGCATGATAGAATCATTAGACTTCTTTGCCGCCGTGCTCAATCTTGCTTAATTTAGGAGTTAAAGCTATGATGCGATCTATCGTGATTAGGAGCGCATAAAAAGAAGACTAGTGATTTAATTGAGATTGTTTTGAATCATTTGATGGTATTTTCATGTGTAAATCACAAATGTGTAAATTGTTGAATTATTCGATAGATGAAGATTATTTGTTCTAAAAAGGGGATATGCTTGAAAGAATGAATTGTATATTTATACTCATATCTACTCAGGCTAAATAAATCATATAATATGATTCTAGTATAAAGAAGAATTGTAAAGGTTGCGATTCAGGGAATGAATGAATGAAAAAAAAAATTTATTCCGTATTTTTAGCTATTTTAACATTAAATAATGTTTTAAAAGCTAGAACAGGATAATATTAACGCACAAGATCGGGAAGAGAAATTGTCCCGATTTTGATCCAACGATCGGATTAAAATTATAACTCACGCAATAAAGCTTTAAGAACACCGATTTGAGTTTTTAATACCTCCAATCCGATAAAATACTGATAAAACACCTCAACATTAATTCCTTCATTTATAACCAAATAAATAAATCCATCATTTATATCCACATCAAATAAATATTTTCTTATCATGAAAATTAATAATTAATTATTCACAAATAATATTACAGAATCACAATTATGACAACCAGACAGTTCCCAGGAAAGAGGGGACTTTCCAATAAGAATTTTTCCTTACTGGCGCGCAATTAGGTGACCAAACCTCTCCTTTATAGAACTTTCTAGACATTACCAATAATCTTTATCTAATAATATTATTCAAATAATATGAATTATTGATCCGATAATGAGAAATATCAGACATGTTGATAATTATTGCAACAACAATAATATAAACTATCAACGCAGCAATTATTGAATCAATAAAATAAAATATTGAAGCAAGAATTCATCGTAACAATTATTGAGTAGTGTCTTCTTCACGTAAGAATCAATAATTCAAAATACCGTGCAATACCGTGTTCTAATCTTTGTGCAACCATGCAGACATCTTGTATTTTAACCCCGTGTATTCTAATAGTGTTAATTCAGAATAACTACGCCAATTATTTATAAAAACTCAAACTTGTCGTTTTCTTCATCCAAGCAGTGCTTATTACATTATGGGGCCCACAAATGGTCTTACTGTGGCGCATTAATATCGAATCCCACAAACAAGAATATTCCACGACCAAACGAATATTCCCAAGCGTAAATAAATATTTTATAACCATCATGCGTATTTTGAAAAATTTTATATATCACCCATAACTTTAACTTTTATCAATTTAACCATTTCTTGAATAACAATTATAAGAAAAATTAAATACTTTTATTTCATAAAATTCGGGGTCTTACAATCTCCCTCCTTATGAAATTTCGCCCCCAAATTTACGTGCACGGTATTTCAAAGAGTTGAAAATACCTTGCTTTCATTTCAGATTCCATCTTCCTTGTCATCATGATTTCTCCAATGCCCATCTCCTGTATTTCAGATATCATTCTAGAATACAGCTTCAAAACAAAGGTTAATTGACATATCACAATTTGTCAACTTAAGTAAGAATATTCATCTTAGGTAGGACACACACTAGCGAAGGATATTACTCGTCTCTCCCTTCCTAGTTCTAATCCGGGATCTCCATGGAGATCATATCCCTAAGCTCGATACTAATCATGACACCCCAAAATAGGTCCAATCCATCCAACCTATTACGAAGTCGCCAAATACATGGTACAAAAAATAACTACAACTTTATTACTACAATTGTCGTGCAAAATACAACAACACATATACTGTGAGTTTTAATACCAACTGTGACTCATGTCCCAACTATGGAAAGCACCTCACAGTGATACCTTACATAAAGGCATAATCTAGAACTGTTTTAGAAATTAAAATCTTTGGGAAGTGCTCAAGGAAACCTTCGTACATAAGAGGCCATGAATCTAAGTTATGATAGATATCATATGTCCAGAGAATTATCCTTGGTTGATCCAATAGACCCAAAAAAAAATGAGAAGATTACTATCATGTTCCTTCCAATGGTGAGTCTTCTCTTGACATATAACTATCTCCACCGTCTGGGATTGAACATTATGTTTCAACCCAACTCCAAGATCATATAGGTAGTGCTCGTAGATATACTCAGCAAGAGGATGTGCACAACCCTTTCTTATGATCACACGAGATTGTATGTCATTAAACATCTTGTATGATAGTGGCAAAACACCCTTCCAAAGTTGGGTTCACCTCACCCTATTGTTGTTCACTAAAATCAATTACTAAGTGGCGTATAATATACGACACACACATCTTAGGTCCTTAATACAATTATATATTGTATGTCATGACGTTTTATAATGTGTTGAGAAACTTTGATAGTCTCGGACCACCACACTATTCCCCTGTTCTCCCCGCTCGACCCAACTACACTTTTATTACCTGAAAGGAATTGTGAAGCAAAAGGGGTGAGCACAATTAGCCTAGTAAAGAATACCATAACTAAAGATAATTAAATTATCAATAGCCTTCATCAAGAATAAATCGGAGATTTAGAAAATATGGTAGATGATAAAACTTTTCAACCATAGTCAGCGGTGAACGAACAATCCATTAGAAGAGTCGAACAGCCATAAAGTCTATTATCTTCTCCATGTTAAAAGTCCACCAACAATGCTTTAACCCTGTAACATTAATCAACCAGATCACATTCACGATCGTATGAATAACTCATAATCATAATTGTAGTTCTAATTTTCTCTTCTCATCCAAGACGAAGATATTTTTCATCACATTTCTTTACCCGAAACATCAAAGATCATGGTTATACCAAATCACAGTTCTGCTCATAATCATATCTTAATAAGTTCATCTTTGCACTACTGGGCCAAAGATATTCATTAATGATTCATCTTTGCACTACATGCCAAAGATATTCAACAACAGGTCATCTTTCCACTACGGGCCAAAGATATTCAACAACAGGTCATCTTTGCACTACGTGCCAAAGATGTTCATCAACAGGTCATCTTTGCACTACGGGCCAAAGATGTTCATCAACGATTCATCTTTGCACTACAGGCCAAAAATATTTATATCTCAAAGAAATATATAATCATTTAAGAATTTATATAAACAATAATTATAACCATGTTGATTGATTAAGCGCCAGACTTAAGCTAAAAATATTCAATTGTAAATTCAAATGGTCATGATCATTCCAAATAACAATTCATCTTGCACATCTTCGCCAAAGAGAACCCATAGTCACGATCATACCAATAATCTACCAATCTTTACACTTAAGTCAAAGAAAAATTTCATCACCGGAATTATAAAAATGTTATATATGATAATAAAAACAATACGATCAACAACTGCATTTAATTTCAAGAGTAAGATTCATAAATCAATGATTTCATAATACCTTAATCCAAATATTATAAATCACTTAATAATCTCATAATCTAATATTATTAATACTACCACGATATTTTAATCATTTCTTAAACTTATAAACAATTTATTTTAATTGTTTACACTTTACTAATTAATGCATTTAATCATACTAAAATGCCAAACTCATAAGATTTCATCACCAATAACCAACAACCTCATCAAAAATCTGCATATACCATATATAGGATTCCCAAGCCATAAAATCTCATTTTTTAATTTTGTTACTTCACATAACATATTTAATTCATTTACTTATAACTAGTCCATTTTCATGAAAAATATCAAATCAGTTCTAAAAATATTTCTTTTCTGGGATTTAGCATAATATAGTCCCATATTGAACATATATTTTTCTGGGAATTTTTAAAATTCATTTACTATTTTTCACATGGCCAAAACTACCGAATATTTAGACATTTATCATAAATTGTACTTTTGTTCAAAAATTCCAAAACTTGCAGAATATACTGATGTTATATAGATGTACTTACAATAAAAATTTCACCAATTTTGGAGTTAACCACAAGGAGTTATAATGGTTTACTTTTAAAATAGTTTTTTCTCATAAAATTCATAACTCCTAATCTATACATTCAAAAATCGTCATTTTTTGGACACAATCAAGGAAACTCATCAAATTATCATTTTAAATTTTTTCAGAATTTTTGAAGGTTAAAAAAAATTACGAAACTGAAAAACATAGTAACCCTTAAAATCCCTTTACCAAAAAAAGAAAGAGATTGATTTGGAATATCAGATGTAAAGTCGAAGGAAACTTTCACTGAATAACAACTCTCCAAGTATCTAAATACTCATAAAAATACGCTCGACAATATAGAGAGAAAAAAAACTTTTTTCTGGTGTGATTTTCAATTCTAACTTAAGCGTCTATTTATAGGAAAATCTTTAGAACGCCAAAAGCTTATAATTAAATAATAAAATAATATTATTATCTTTTTTTTTCCTCTACGCATCCTCCACCAACCAAGCCAGCCATCAAGCATGCCAAATCTAAATTTTTTTGGCAGCCCACATGTTTAAAACAAAAGTGGGTCCCACCCATAAATTTAATAAAAATATTTTAATTTCCGAAACTTCAATAATTCATAGAAAATAGCCCGTATATCAGAAAAATACGAATTTTATGTCCATTCCGCATGAAATCGAATTCTCTACAACTTTGTAACTTTGAGTTTTTCTAAATTCCAAACAAAAAATATCTGAAATCTACAAACGGACGATTTTCAACACCGTTTCAACACCTTTTAAAATTCATAACAACTCATGCGTTAATTTTCAACGATTCAAAATTTGTGGACACAACTCATATATGTATAACATATCCAAAAATCACAACGATCCAACGATCGGATTAAAATTACAACTCACGCAATAAAGCTTTAAGAACACCGATTTGAGTTTTTAATACCTCCAATCCGATAAAATACTGATAAAACACCTCAACATTAATTTATTCATTTATAACCACATAAATAAATCCATCATTTATATCCACATCAAATAAATATTTCCTTATCATATAAATTAATAATTAATTATTCACAAAAAATATTACAGAATCACAATTATGACAACCAGACGCTTCCTGGAAAGAGGGCTTTCCAATAAGAATTTTTCCTCATCTTGCCGCAAGTAATTAGGTGACCAAACCTCTCCTCGATGAACTTTCTAGACATTGCTAATAATACTATCTAATAATATTATTCAAATAATATGAATTATCGATCCGATAATGAGAAATATCATGATGATAATTATCGCAACAACAATAATATAAACTATCAACGCAAGCAATTATTGAATCAATAAAATAAAATATTGAGCAATAACCATCGTAATAATTATTGAGTAGTAGGCCTTTCACGTAAGAATCAATAATTTTAAAATATCGCATAACACCGTGTTCTCTTTGTGCAAGAACCACGCCGACATCGTATTTTAACCACTAGGTATTTCAATAGTGTTAACGGTTACAACTACGCCGTTATTTATAAGAACTCAAACTTGTCGTTTTCTTCATTCGGCAATTATTCTGTTATGGGACCCACAAATGGCTGCGCCGTCGTACGAATATTCCCCGACAACAAGAATATTCCACGACCAAACGAATATTCCCCGACAGAAATGAATATTTTATAACCACTTGCGTATTTTAAAAAATTTTATATATCACCCTTAACCTTAATTTTTTATCAATTTAATCATTTACTGAATAACAATTATAAGAAAAATTAAATACTTTTATTTCATAAAATTCGGGGTTTTACAGACTAGTAGTACACAACCACCTCTCCCCGCACAAATAAACATTCAACAACAACTTAGAGAATTCATAACAATTTTTCTAATCAACTCTCTATCTCTAATTTTGAATAATACATCAATAAATCATTATCCAATAATTTTTTTATCCTTATTTAATTTTCTATTTCAATATCTATATATGATTTATTTAATTTATGTCAATATAATTATAAATATTATAAAAGTACTATTAATTATAAAATTTATTATTTTCAAAATTTAAATGAATCATATTAAATTTAAAAGTATCACAAATTAACTTTTAAAAAGTTAATATTGATCTTATGTATATTTATAGATATAATCCATTCAATACTTACTCCATAAATTATTTAAAATTTAAAATAAAATTTAAATTTCATTATTTAAAGAATCAATATAAAAAATATGTTAGGCACATAGTAAAAAAATTAGATCTGTATTTTACAGAATGACCCAATAAATTACAGAGTTAAAATAAACTGTTACGAATACTCTAAAATATCGAGTCTCCAATTTTAAAGTTCAAACACTGACCGACTCTCTCTCAAAATAAATGTTTCATTTGACTTTAATAAGTAGTAATTTTTTTAAATATTTGAGACAAATCAAAATAAAAAACAATATAAATAAATTTACAGTTTATCCATAAAACATAATAAATTACAAATACTCTCCCCCTTTCTTTACTGTGCGATATAATAATTAAAGCCAAGTTTCTCCTCATTTTCCCCCTCCTCAACTTGTGTATGAATTGTAATAATATAATTATTCAACAACTCTTTTATTTTTATTTATAATAAAATAAATTTATATTAATTTTAAAATTTACTAATATTTATAAATTATTAATTAAAATAAAATTTTAATACTACTGTTATTTTTATGAGAGAGAATTATTTGTGCTTAATTTCATTTCAGATCTACTACTACTACGAGGCCACCCACCCCACCCACTCCCGCCCCCACGGACACCATGCTGGTTGGTGGTTGGTTCTATAAATAACCCCATTCCCCTCTCTTCCCAATTCGTGTCTACCATTTACCAATACTTTCTCCCTATCTTTCTCTGGATTATTATTGTTAGTAAGAAAAACAAGAACGAACCGGTCGCATACTCTTCCCGGTTCTCTCTCTTCCTAAAGGTACGCCCTGCCTGTCTCCAATTCCCCGCTCCCCACATATTGATTGTATTAGTATCTGCCCAATTCCTGTAAAAATATTTGTGTAGTTTGTCATTAGTTTCAATACCCATTTCTCTCCTCCCATTTTCGTTCCAAAAATTTAATCTTTAGATTACCCATTATCTATCGTTTAATTTTGGCCAAAAATTTTGATTCTTTCCACTTTAGATCTACTGGTAATAACTCTATTTAGCTTTACATCTCATCTCATCTGATGTTTCTGTCTTTCTCATTCTTCCATCTTATACATAGACGAACTATGTATGTACAAATTACAATTCACTTCATTTGTATCCATATCTTCATTTATCCTACTCTAGTCATTAGCTTATTCATGTAATACATGCCGTGGTGTAGTTATGGGATCTGACAACTGATTTATTTATTGGGTTTATATATACATGTATATTTTTATATATGCCTGGGTGAGTTGGAAGTTGGAACTTGTAGATCTAGTTCAAGTGGTTGCTTTCTTTTAGATCTGACATACAGTGGCATCGATATGATATTTAATTAATTCAATTTGTTGGGATTTGTGATTTAGTTCTTTATCACTAGACAATAAAAATAAAAATAGAAGAAGAGAAGCAACAAGACAAAAGGTGTTAAGAATCCAGTTGGATATTTTTGTCCATGATGGGTATATTCTTATTGTTAGTTGATCATCCCTATACTTAACCAAAATATAGTTGGCTGATCTAATTAATTCATTTAGTTGATAATTATTGCTTTTGCATTTATCTCAACCTGAAATTACTTGAATCCTGTTTCATCAGTCTTCTTTGCTGGGTGCACGGTTATAAGGGATTGATTAATTCATAATTGAAAAGTATCCCACTTTATACAGTTACATGTTATCAGTATAATGAAAATTCATTGCAATAATATTGAGTTTGAAGGCAAGTAGTAGTTACACTTGCAATTTCACTTCATTTTGCGGTAACAAGTTTTTGTGACTATTAGGATAACAATATTTGCAGTTCAAAAGTAAAATGATGGTTTTACAACTTTTTAAAGAAAAAATGAAACTATGGCAATCTTGATTTATGATGCACCCCACCATTTATATAATGTGTTGTAACTTGATTAATAAATTGTTATTTATTTTTATATAGTTAATAGTTTTTGAGTCAAGGAAACTGATCTTAAGTTGATGTGTTGGATTAATCAGATCAATGGCATCTCATATTGTTGGTTACCCACGCATGGGCCCCAAGAGGGAGCTCAAATTTGCTCTTGAATCTTTCTGGGATGGAAAGAGCACAGCTGAGGACTTGCAAAAGGTTGCTGCTGACCTCAGGGCATCCATCTGGAAACAGATGTCTGATGCTGGCATCAAGTACATCCCCAGCAACACTTTCGCATACTATGACCAGGTTCTTGACACAACCGCGATGCTTGGGGCTGTTCCTGCTAGGTACAACTGGAATGGTGGTGAGATTGGATTTGACAATTACTTTTCCATGGCTAGAGGAAATGCCTCTGTCCCTGCTATGGAAATGACCAAGTGGTTTGACACCAACTAGTAAGTTCTCATTCCTCTCATATCTTCCCTATTAAGATGATAATATTGTTATGATGTCTGATTGGTTATGGCTATGTGATGATGCAGCCATTACATAGTTCCTGAATTGGGACCTGAGGTGAAGTTCTCTTATGCATCACACAAAGCAGTGACTGAATACAATGAGGCCAAGGCGGTATGTCATCCAGATCTATTAATTATTCTTTCAATGTCTTTTCATTCTTCCTGCTAATGCATTATAAAATGAATTTTACATGTTTAGTCTTTCAATAAAATTAATCAACATAAAGTAGTACATTTAGAGCCAGGGGGATGTAGCAGGCACAAAATTTTAAATATTGGTGAATGAAATGAAAATTTTGTGTGTTTTAGTTGAATGGATCTAATTGTGAAATATTTGAAAACTTTTATTGGCTCGAAATTATGCATACGAGGGTCTTATTTTAGGTCATTTTTTGCATCTATGTATATTCACAATTCAATTTGCGGGATAACATAAAAATTCCCGGGGAGGGGGATATCAAATAGCTTGTTAATTGGCGTTTAATTTTTTGTTTACCTAACACACATTTGAAATATCAGGAATTGTAAGATCTTGACCCTTTGCATTTATGCAGCTTGGTGTAAATACCGTCCCAGTCCTTGTTGGCCCTGTCAGCTACTTATTGCTATCTAAGCCTGCAAAGGGTGTTGAGAAAACTTTCAATCTTCTCTCCCTTCTTGACAGCATACTTCCAATCTACAAGTAAGAAAATTAACTTATTGCAGTGTTCTAAAAGGTGGCCGCCTAGGCCCTCCTTTGCTGGAGGGATTTAGGCGGGGACTAGGCGGAGTTTTTTTCTTCCAATAACTACCCAAATCAAATCTTAATATATTTATTTTTCTAATGATTTACCATATTCATAATGCATGTTGTAGCATATCAAATCACAACAAGAAGTGAACAAGATCAAGTCAAAAATATATAATTTTATTATAAATGTAATTTTTTGAACTTATGTCGACTTCAAATTATATAAATGATAATACATTTGTAATATTTTGTTTAAATCAATATAATTCTTAAACTTATGTTTAGTTTCTTAAGTTTTAATATTGAATTGAATTCTTGACATTTTAAATTTTATTATTTAACAGAAATCTTGTTTATGAATAAAACTAATACGTTAAAGATATGTGTTTGAACTTTAAGTAAAAGCCTTTATTATCTTTATTATAGATTGTTTTGCTTTATATTATTGTTTTGTTTGGATAAATGTAAGATAAAATATTAAAATTGGCTTAAAAAACAAAATCCTGCCTAAACCCCCTGGCCTCCCGCCTAGTGCCTTTTAGAACATTGACTTATTGTATCATCTTTTGGTTTAATTCTGCAAAAAATATGGTTTAACTGGGAAAACAACTTCACCAGGGAAGTAATTGCTGAGCTTAAGGCTGCTGGTGCTTCATGGATTCAGTTTGATGAGCCCACTCTTGTGAAGGATCTTGAAGCTCACCAATTGGAAGCATTTACCAAGGCCTACTCCGAACTAGAGTCATCTCTATCTGGTCTTGATGTTCTCATTGAGACCTACTTTGCTGATGTTCCTGCTGAGGCATTCAAAACCCTCACTGCTCTGAAGGGTATTACAGGCTTTGGTTTTGATTTAGTTCGTGGAGAGAAGACTCTTGAATTAATCAAAAGTGGATTCCCTTCCGGTAAATTCCTCTTTGCCGGTGTTGTGGATGGAAGGAACATCTGGGCTAATGATCTTGCGTCATCTCTCACTACCCTCAAGTCCCTCGAGGGAATTGTGGGAAAAGGTATCAATTGTTCAAGCTACTTGTAGAATCGATGTGAGGTTCCTCCGTTCATAAATAATTTTTATTTACAATAATTCTTTCTTGCAGACAAGCTTGTCGTTTCTACCTCCTGCTCACTTCTCCACACTGCTGTTGATCTTGTTAATGAGCCAAAGCTGGACACTGAAATTAAATCGTGGCTTGCATTCGCTGCTCAAAAAGTTGTTGAAGTTAATGCCTTGGCCAAGGCACTGTCTGGTTGCAAGGATGAGGTATATGTTAATTGTTTATCTATCAGATGCTTTGACTTATAGTCTTATTGAGGTGTTAATTTGAGACAGGCATTTATTTGCTATTCAATATTCAGTCAACATCTCTATTAGCCTTTACTCTATAACTCTTTTTTTAGACTCTGCATTGCTGACTCTTATGGTTTTGTTCTCAGGCATTTTTCTCCGCTAATGCTTCAGCTCAGGCTTCAAGGAAGTCCTCTCCAAGGGTTAACAATGAAGCTGTTCAGAAGGCCGTAAGTGATTACTTCAATTTCTTCTTTTAAGCTATTAAGGTAGCTGCAACGTGCAAATAATTTGTACTTAAGAGTGAATTTCTTGCTTCTCAGGCTGCTGCTTTGAAGGGATCTGAACACCGTCGAGCTACTAATGTCAGTGCCAGACTGGATGCTCAGCAAAAGAAGCTTAACCTCCCAATCCTTCCCACCACCACCATTGGGTCTTTCCCTCAAACAATTGAGCTCAGAAGGGTTCGACGTGAATATAAGGCTAAGAAGTTAGTAGTTTCTGCCACTTCTTAATGTTGCTTCAATATTCTCTCCTTTTCTCCCCCCCCCTTTGATAAACGTGTCCCTCTGTTCTTAGAATATCCGAGGATGAATATGTTACTGCCATCAAGGAGGAGATCAGCAAAGTTGTCAAACTTCAGGAGGAACTTGATATTGATGTTCTGGTTCATGGAGAGCCAGAGGTAAATTATTTTACAAACTAGTTCATGCAACAGAGCATACAGTATTACATTATCTCTATGTGTTTTCTTACGTGCAAAGGAAGTCTGTTTTAATTTTCTCTGTTCTGTATTTTAGAGGAACGACATGGTTGAGTACTTCGGAGAGCAGTTGTCTGGTTTTGCCTTCACCGCTAATGGGTGGGTTCAATCTTATGGATCTCGCTGTGTGAAGCCACCAATCATCTATGGTGACGTGAGCCGTCCAAAGCCAATGACTGTCTTCTGGTCTTCTACAGCCCAGAGCCTGACCAAGCGACCAATGAAGGGAATGCTTACAGGCCCTGTTACAATTCTGAACTGGTCCTTTGTTCGCAATGACCAGCCCAGGTAATGAATAGATTTTACATGCCTTTTATAAAACAAAGCTAAACTGGAAAGAGGTTTGATCAATCATTCTGATGTACAATGTTAACGTGATGCTATATGTGTTTCCAGATTTGAGACTTGCTACCAGATTGCTTTGGCCATTAAGGATGAAGTAGAGGATCTTGAGAAGGCCGGCATCACTGTCATCCAAATTGATGAGGCTGCTTTGAGAGAGGGATTGCCTCTTAGGAAGTCGGAGCATGCATTCTACTTGGACTGGGCTGTCCACTCCTTCAGGATCACCAACGTCGGGGTTGAAGACACTACCCAGGTTTTCCTCTTTTTCCCTACACTCACATCTGTCATGCAGTCATGTGTTGTTTTTTGTTCCCTTTCTTGTAACTGCATTTTACTCACTGTTTAACTCCTGGCAGATCCACACCCACATGTGCTACTCCAACTTCAACGACATTATCCACTCCATCATTGACATGGATGCTGATGTGATTACAATTGAGAACTCTCGATCTGATGAAAAGCTCCTGTCAGTTTTCCGCGAAGGAGTCAAGTATGGTGCTGGTATTGGCCCTGGTGTTTATGATATCCACTCTCCTAGAATACCATCAACAGAAGAGATTGCCGACAGAATCAACAAGATGCTTGCGGTCCTCGAAACCAACATCTTGTGGGTTAACCCTGATTGTGGGCTCAAGACGCGGAAGTATGCTGAAGTGAATCCAGCCCTCAAGGCCATGGTTGATGCTGCCAAGCTCCTCCGCACCCAGCTTGCCAGTGCCAAGTGAGAGCGAGAATTCAATCCCCTCCTATCCATTGTTTCTTACTCAAGTGAGGGCGGGGATTTATCTTACTTGATTCAATAACTGTGTTTTGTGATGAAAGATCAATTAGGTGTTAGTTCCCACTGGGCATTTTGTTTACTTGTGATTGTTTTCTTATTTTGGGCTGTTTCTTATTATATATATTGTAATTCTTTGGGTTTTTTTTGAAAGGCACTAAACTTAGTAGTTTACCTCGAGGGATCAAATCTAAGAAATGATATAAGCCAGTTTGTGCATTATTAATCGCTCATGGAATGTTCAATTTCTTGGCCTTTTTCATTTGGGTAGTGGTTACTACATAAGAAGTAATGTGATTACTTTTGGGCATTAGAAAAAGTACCTCAAGTTCAACATAATTTGATGGTATGAGTTTAACTTGATGTTCACATCATCTGACCGTGCCCTATAATGTTTGTAGTTTCTTTGTGAAAATTACGTTCTCTATTAATTTATTAAAGAGTATTGCGATAAATTTACATTTGCGAAACTTACTACTTATTACACATCTCTTCAAAAAAGTTATCAATAAGACTTGTTCACAACTCACAATCAAAATATTGACATAAATATTCGTAATATATATTATTTTCTTGTATTAAATGGTACTCCTTTTCTCTTTTCTCAATTGAACTAAAGCGAAAAGAGTTGCTTATATTCGACTCAAAAAGTGGATTCAAAATGTATTTGAAAAACTCTACTCATTCGTCTCGACTCGAATTTGACTCGGATTAAATTATATTCAAACAACTCGCGAACTTTGAATTAAGTAAGTAGCTTTATAATATATATAATTACCAATTGAACTTATTATTTTACTTATAAATTCGAAAATATATTTACAATTACTTAATTTACAAATAAAAAATAATAACTATTTATTCTAATTTTATTAAATTGGGCATGTACTATAAGAGAATGTATACTAGCATATATTCGAATATATATCAATTGAGTATGTATTGAATCATGATAAAAAATTTAAATATTTAACTCCGAGTAAATATAATCTTACACATAATTAAATATTTTGTGTTCGAATTTGAATCATATTATTAAAGAATTTAATCTGACTCACATTTTTTCATACTTTACGGGTCGTCTTTTCAAGCATCTAGCCTTCTGTATCATATGAATTTTGTTGTCTATAAACTCTGACGATGCCAAAAAAATTACTTTTAACACTCCCAATGTCCTAGTTAAATAACTAAGTTTTTTTTGTAGTATATTGTACGTTATATTTTCACAATAATATTTTGGTGACAAAAAAATAATGCTGCAGGTTTTCTGCTGAAAAATAGATTAAATAAAAAACAAATTTTCTGAATAGATTACCTTTTAACAATCTATTTAACAAAATACAATTGATTTTGAATTTACTGCTCACCCCAATAAATTATCTGGGCCGTCAAAAGTTTGGAATAAATCCCACCGTCCATATAGTGCCGGAGGCACGGGACACAACTAATTAATATAATATAACAAGAAATTACTAAACCATTGTGCATGGAGAGCAAGAGCAGATCCTATGTCCTTAATTTCTCTGTCTCTCTTGTGTCCCCCCTCTCCACTTAAATTTTGACACATGTCCTTTTATTTAATTATAAAATTAATTAGTGTTAAATAAAAGATTAGGTATCAAAATTTAAGTGGAAGAATACAAAGAGAAAAAAATTGGAGACAGAAAATTTGCTCTCCGATCGAGCACCTCTAGATTCTCGATAAAACTGACCTGATGAAAATTAACAAGCACCCTACTTGAATTCCAGAGGAGAGGAGAGGAGAGGAGCCGCCTTAAACTATTGAGTTTCAACCACCAAACAATAAGATGATCATTTTTCAGAATCTCAGACTTGCCTTGCCCTCAACTTCACTGAAACAAACAATATTTTGCCATATTAAAACATCTGACTAGAAATGAAATATCAAACGCCATGTAAAACATTTCCACTAAATCCCAGCCAAAAATCATTTATGTACCAAAGATATTGCTTAAAATGTTCAACCAAAAGAAAAGTTTAATTAGTGACTATGATTTTATTCTAGTCTCATAGCCACCCATTCGTTATCACTGATGGGTAATATAGTAGCGCCATCAGGAATTGTCAATTGCGGGATGCGTGCGCACACCAAAATCCTTCTAGTTGCTGAGGTTTGGGTTCCAGCTGATGTCTTGATATCTGACCTAGCTATGCTTGTAGAACATAAAGATGGGCCATCTTTGGGTGGAGAAAAAGTAGAAGTTGGACCCTGCAGCGGAGCATATTCATTCTCACATGAAGACAACTTTCTGCACCTTTCTCCATTGATATCTTTCTCTGTAAATAAACAAGGGGATTGAGAGCTCAATTCGGCATTCATTATGGAATTTCAAATAACACATTATTACTCCCTCTGCTCCAATAACATATAAGGGTAAAATTATATGCAAAATGCAAAAGAAAATACTCTTAAATTTTAGGGAGTAGAAGTTTACCTTTGATCTCCTGAGCTTGTTCTTCAATTGAACTGTTGAAAGATGAGACCTCCAAAGCTCCCTTATTCTGAAAACCAGGGCCGGAAACTGTAGAGTACTGTCTTCCTCGACCTGAAGCGAAATGCAATATTTCTTGTCAAACAATGAAGTGATCTTATGTTCACATTAAACATATTCCTACAACTATACTAATGTATAAAACCTTCTAATTCATTGATTGAATAGCTGATTTAATAACATATACTCTTCAAAGTAAATGCACCATCGTTAGTATTTTTTTTGGGGGCCCTCTATCACTAAATCCATGATATGTACTCTTTTAAGAATTTTAGGCGGTTGCAAACCACATGAATAGGGTCATAGGGATGTACTTAAGTTACAGGTTTCAGAAGTACATGAATTTTATTACATGATGAGACATCTCTATATAAGCACAAAAGCATATGAGACGCAATCAGGGACTAATTTCCTAGGCGCCTTCTTTAATAATAATGTAACTAACTAGGGAGAGTGATGCTCAAAAAGTGCTCTACTGATGTATTGGCCGATGTTTTTCAAAGTAAAAGATAGCACCAAAGCCATGACCATTGGAGCCACAAGTTCAAAGCTCAATCCTAAGCTCGTCTCAGTATAATAAGACTGAGGGTCAAACAGGTTTGGTAAAAGTTGGAGCTTCTAGGCATCTCTCTGGAAATTTTTACAAGCTTAATTATCCAATCTGGATTTCCTTCAGAAAATTATGGAAGTACAGCTATTGGAAATTTCCATAAAGTTTTGCAAACTAGAAGAATAACAGGAAGCCCTCTCAAGTACAGCAGTACATAATCAACTACTATTAGTCTAGGATGGGAAAATACTTTAAACAAAATGAAAGGAGCTTTGAGATACCACTTTGTACTTCCTCAGCTTCTTCTTTTTTTGAACTTTTGGTTTCGAGTAAAACTTCTGGTTCCACTTTTGCCATTACTTTCGGTTGAACTTTATCCAGGATGTGCAGTTGCAAGTTGAAGGATGAGACGTCCAAATCTCCCATAATGTGAAAATCAGGAGAGGAAACTGTAGAGTACTGTCTTGCTCGACCTGAAGTGAAATGAAGTATTTCTTGTAACAGAATGTAGTGGTCTTGTGTTCACAAAAAATATATTCCCTCCGTGCTCAAAAGCATGTCCAAAAGTATACTAAGATTTTGACCTCAAAAGGATGTCTAAAAATACATAAACTAAATGTAAAATATAACATAAATATTAATTTAACCCAAAGTGCACATATCACCCATATAGACACTCCACTCCCAAGTTAATTATAGTATTTGTGTGTAGGGCCAAACAAAAGATGTAACTGGAATAAATTTAATACTCCTCTAATTTGTCAACCTTAATTTGTGTATCCATTGTACTCTTAGACATCCTTTTTAAGGACAGAGGTAGTACTAATTTATGAAACCTCCTTATCCATTGCTTGAATACCACCTGATATAAAATAAAAATAACATAAGAATAATAAATCCCTCACCACAACCCCCCCCTCCCCTCACCGCACCACATCCATCTCTTTTTTGGGTATCCGTATATGACAAAATTATGTGATTCGACTCTTCTAAGAATAATAAGTTTCTAATCATATGAGTAAGGGCATAGGGATCCAAGGTATTTAGTAAGACAGGTACCCAACAAGTGTTATCTACAATATAACTAAAAGCACAAACTTGGTTTCACAAATTTTTGGTTCAATATTTTTTTAATTTTTTATATTAGAATATATTCAGTTATTATTAGTATAAGTATTTAATGCACGTCTACACTTAAATTCTATCCAAATTTGTAACAATTAAATATTATCCAAATTTGTAAAGTATTCAAAAGGAACCCCAACTCGTTAAAAATATAACATTGGAATTGTGCCAAGCTCGTTGGTCACCGTGAATCTTCTTCTCACCTTCATTCTTGGGATTTCATATAGAAAACAAATTATATCCAAATTTGTTACCCTTAAATACTATCCAAATTTGTAAAGTATTAATTGTAGAAAAAAGGAAAAAGTTTTTTTAAAAAAATAACAACCAATTAGAAAATTTCATCTCTCTAATAGGAAAGGAACTTCTAAAAGGAATTTATGTTTTTTGGTTGAAAAGGAATTTAATTCTATCCAAATTTATTTAAGTATATCAATATTAGTTTTGAATTTAGTTGCACAATTATGAATTTCTTACTAATTAGTGTCATAAATCAATTAAACTTGAATCCTAAAGTTCTATTCAGATAGGTATTTCAAGCAAATTCCTAATTTGGATTGTCAATACAACTAAATCCAAATATATAATTTCACTTTTTAACAAAACAAAATTTAAACAATATAATATTAATAATTATCTTATTCAATTCCTAAGAACTAAACACTACATTAAACTGATTATATAAATATTTGAGTGAAGAAACACTATATAATTCAATTAATTACTCTAATAAAGATTTCATAATTCAATAATGATCTTTTCAAAATTTAAATAAATAAATATATCTACACTCATTTAATTTAATATCTTAGTAATTAACTAGGAAAATATCTTCACACATACCGCCCGTGGTTTGCACGGGTTGATGGGCTTGTTTTATCAAAAGCCCAAACCACTTATCCCTTTAAAAGATTCTAAGCTACAACACACAGTTCCTAAATCTGCCTCTATACTTTGCTAAATTCCGTTTTCACAAAATCAGGAG